>JAHLWY010006461.1:0-63526 GCA_020002185.1 Paraescarpia echinospica | reverse complement strand
GCAGCCTGGGCCTACCAAGTCAAAGAGGATGAGAGTCTACTTTAAGGCGAAATGACAGAGATGCCAAGACGACATATACAGAAAGATTCAGCTTGATCCCAAACCAGCAAGTTGTACAGTAACAACAGTAGCAGTGACAGCAACGGCAGTTACACCAGTGAGAAGGAGGCGCTGACAGCCACCCGAAAATTGTACCGATCACGCATACACAATCAGACTCCGAGCACCACGAAAATCTTGAGTATCATGATCAATCGACACGATGCAATGCTACATCAGTGACAGCAGGGGCTGACTGATGTTGACATATATCAGTGACGAGTCGTACGTAACAATCACACTTCGGAAAAGTTCATCGTACACGAACTCCCGAGACAAAATGTAAATACTCACCATATTTTAATGGATTGAATTTTAAATCTAACATGCATGCAGGGTAAATGCCATGACGAGGACATTCGCCTGATTTCATGCAAGAAATTTTTTTATTGTTGACATGATGTGGTTCCAGGTTGACATGTATGGCTGTCACACAGAGACTATTGTAGCAGAGATCTGAAGCATCTAAATTCACTCTTATCAATGTTCTCCTGTGGTGCAGCATATAACTTAGCCAGTGTGCCGTGATGGTACGTCTATTGCCACATCTAAACTTGCAGTTAACTGCACCGTATTTCACGTCTGTGCCTTTTGTGCAGCCTGTCCACAATAAACATTTACTTTGTTGAAATACACACATTTTAATTAATTTTATCCGAATATTTTTCATAAAATGTGTCCTCCATGATGCCTCACTGTGTAGTGTGTTTCCGTTGCTAGGGACATAAATAGATATGGAATTTTTTTAGAAAAAAATTAGAGACACTCCTATCTCAAACACTGTGCAATATTTATTTTGGTAATTCATCCACATGTTTTTTTTCTATACACATTTCAAAAATACCACCCTACTTGACAGGGCACCATATGAGTAAGCATTTTACTGTTGGACATATTCTAATCTGGCATAACTCTACACTGTACACACTTTCTCATACGGCATATATCAATACCTAACCCTATTTTCCAGAAAGTCCAGTATGTGTTCTGTAAATGTATCACATACAGGCAGTTGTTATGTTGCATTTAGATTGATATTGATTTTTTTACTTTTTCCCTATTAGACAACTGTAAATATACATGATACATGACTTTAAATATGGATTCTTCAAAGGCCAGACGTCTTAATGAGTTCAATTGCACAGTATTACACAACCCAATTAGTAGACATTCAATACACTGAGGCACTTGCCTGATTGAGTATTGACCAAGTCAAATGACTGTATGTCCTGGCAGCCTGGGCCTACCAAGTCAAAGAGGATGAGAGACTATTTTAAGGCCAAACGACAGAGATGTCAAGACGACATATACAGAAAGATTCAGCTTGATCCCAAACCAGCAAGTCGTACAGTAACAACAGTAGCAGTGACAGCAACGGCAGTGACACCAGTGAGAAGGAGGCGCCGACAGCCACCCGAAAATTGTACCGATCACCCATATTCATTAAGGTCACAAAAATCGGCTGATCAACTCTTACGCAAGCAGAGAGTAGACAGACACATAGACAAACTCACACACACACGAGCACAATGTGCATACACAACATTATAACAATACAACATTCTGTATTTCTGCAGCATCTACTTGGGCTGTAAATTGACCTTCATCCATGCAAACACAATGCGAAGACCTAGACCATTCGACACACATGACACCATCTGCCTCCCGACATTCATGCGAACACAATCAGATTACAAGCACCACGAAAATCTTAAGTACCATGATCAATTGACATGATGCAATGCTACATCGGTGACAGCAGGGGTTGACCGATGTTGACATATATCAGTGACCAGTCGTACGTAACGATCACACTTCGGAAATGTTCATCATACACGGACTCCCGAGAAAATGTAAATGCTCACCATTTTTTAATGGATTTAATTTTAAAACTAACATGCCTGCAGGGTAAATGTGATCACCACGACATTCGCCTGATTTCATGCAAGAAATTCTTTCATTTTTGACACGGTGTTGTTCCAGGCTGACATGCATGGCTGTCACACAGAGTTTATTGTGGCAGAGATCTGAAGCATCTAAATTCGCTCTTATCAATGTTCTCCTGTGGTGCAGCATATAACTTAGCTGGTGTGCCGTGATGGTACGTCTATTGCCACATCTAAACTTGCAGTTAATTGCACCATATTTCACGTCTGTGCCTTTTGTGCAGCCTGTCCACAATAAACATTTACTTTGTTGAAATACACACATTTTAATTAATTTTATCCGAATATTTTTCATAAAATGTGTCCTCCATGATGCCTCACTGTGTAGTGTGTTTCCGTTGCTAGGGACATAAATAGATATGGAATTTTTTTAGAAAAAAATTAGAGACACTCCTATCTCAAACACTGTGCAATATTTATTTTGGTAATTCATCCACATGTTTTTTTTCTATACACATTTCAAAAAAAAAACCTACTTGACAGGGCACCATATCAGTAAGTATTTTACTGTTGGACATATTCTAATCTGGCATAACTCTACACTGTACACACTTTCTCATACGGCATATATCAATACCTAACCCTATTTTCCAGAAAGTCCAGTATGTGTTCTGTAAATGTATCACATACAGGCAGTTGTTATGTTGCATTTAGATTGATATTGATTTTTTTTACTTTTTCCCTATTAGACAACTGTAAATATACATGATACATGACCTTAAAATATGGATTCTTCAAAGGCCAGACGTCTTAATGAGTTCAATTGCACAGTATTACACAACCCAATTAGTAGACATTCAATACACTGTGGCACTTGCCTGATTGAGTACTGATCAAGTCAGGTTACTGTATATCCTGGCAGCCTGGGCCTAGGAGCTGAATCCCAGAAGTCACAATGCCAAGATGTCATTAGGGTCAATCCCAACCTCTTAGTGATTGTTTAATTAGCTGAAGTAAACAAAAAAAGATATTTTAATCACCCTTCTGCAATGTCATTGGTCCATTTCTGATATAGATTTCCAAATGGAGGCTTCACTAATGTGATTCTCTCCCCATCCCCCTTATCATACCCGAGTTCTGTCACTGTGATTTGGACTTTCAGATTCATTAGAAATCTGTGATTTTAAATAACGGTTTGTCCCTTTCAACTGTGATTTTGCCAGGATTATTCTGCATTATGACAACGAAGGAGACTGCATATGATGAGACTAGTAAACTTAGCATACATAGTGATAGAAAGACACCGTCTGTTGGAGGAATGAGGAGAAATCGGCGCGGTTTCCATCAAGGCCACCCATATTTTGAATCAATGCATGGTGAATCAACAGAAACACCACACAGTCATGTATAGATGCCACGACTCGGCATGGCTGACTTTTCAAGAGTCGTACAAGAAACTTCTGGTGAACTGTTAACAGTATCCGATGCTGACGGCAGGCCTGGCAATAGCAAAATTCTACGACCGCGGCCATACCGATGCCCAGATTTAACAGACAGCTATCTCCAGCCAGACGAAAATCAAGGAGATGAGTCTGCTAAATATAAAAAAGAGTGCTCAGATGTGGAATGAATGTTACACTGAGAACGCCACCAAGATGACGTGCACTTCTCCACAATTTCAAATATACCATGAACAACAGATTGGTCTCTCTTGGAAGCAATCACTCCGATATACACATTGTGACTATCACTCGCGCATGTACAAACTGTACACTGAGGTCAGCCCTGGACGTTGTGGTCAGCGAGCTGCTACAATTAACGTCGCACTTCATGTCGATCTCCGGGATTCGACAATAGGGACCACAAAGATCCGTCACATTCTAGCTGCAATGGAAACACCACCACCTAGTCGCACGGGATTACAGAGATCTGCAAACAAGGTCACAACTGTCACCGCACAAGCAACCATGGACGACTTACACAGGAGAAGACAGAAAACAAAAGAGACTAACACTCTGCGTGGTCTGCCAGAAGATGCTCCGATTAACATAAGCGTCAATGTTCGGTATAACGCCACAAATCTCAAAAACAGTTACAGCTGTGGTTGGCTCAATGATCACAGGCAGCTCAATCAATGTCACGTGTACTGGCCAAATGCTGGTTCAGTTGGCAAACCGGTCAAAAGGAAATCATAGGTTTCTGGATGGACAACAAGCTGTGTAAATTACAATCTTCACTTCGAAACAAGGGTGTCAATGTCACGTGTACTGGCCATGCTGGTTGCACGGCCAATGTGCAAGCAACAGATCCGCTGTCCGAGTACGGAATTTAAAAAAAATTAGCGACAGTTTAACACAAGATGACGTCGCAATCAAGTATGTCGCTACAGACGGTGATGCATTACCATCGCGAGGTATACAACATGCAATGCCAGCAGGTATGGAGACACAGAGACAATCCGATATGACGCATCTGTCTCAAACGCAATTTCGTCATATCATGAAAGCATCGTTCTCCCCAGGATGTCCACAATCTTCACAACAGTGACACACACTAGTTATAGCTAGACGTATGCCGGACATCAATCAAGCCACACTAGACTGCTATTCTGGCTCGTGCAGAAACTGCTGTAGATATGCAATTCAATGTCTGCCGTGGTGGTCACAAGAATTGGTGGAATACCTCACAGCATTTGAAAGCCTGCGGTCTCACGCGAGTAAATATGACAGACAATGATCGAGCAACACTTCAAGGACTGATCGAAATGCGTCTTGGCAATGCCGCACTTCAAATGACACGATGCAGACTAACAACAAATCCAAATGAATCTGCAAACAGAGCTTATTCCACGTTGGTACCTAAGAACATTAAATTCAGTCAATATGCATTGGGACGTGTGTTCAGTCATCGATCGCCTAAACTACGGTGCTGGAGATTCAATGCTATGAAAATTAGAAAATGTACAGTGTCCTATTACGAAGGGTGGAAGAGTTGCTCGCGCTGTTAAATGGATCCAGCAAGGTGTAGTTTACCAATGCCAATATGCCAGATGGCCATCGGTGTGCCTACACAGATGAGCCACCAAGTCAAAGAGGATGAGAGACTACTTTAAGGCGAAACGATAGAGATGCCAAAATGACATATACAGATAGATTCAGCTTGATCCCAAACCAGCAAGTCATACAGTAACAACAGTAGCAGTGTCACAATGGCAGTTACACCAGTGAGAAGGAGGCGCCGTCAGCTACCCGAAAATTGTACCGATAACCCATATTCCTAAGGTCACGAAAATCGGCTGATCAACACTTACGCAAGCAGAGATTAGATAGACACATAGACACACACACACACACACACACACACACACACACACACACATGAGAACAATGTGCATACACAACATTATAACAATACAACATTCTGTATTTCTGCAGCATCTACTTGGGCTGCAAATTGACCTTCATCCATGCAAACACAATACGAAGACCTAGACCATTCGACACACACGACACCATCTGCCTCCCGACATTCATGCGAACACAATCAGACTACGAGCACCACGAAAATCTTGAGTATCATGATCAATCGACACGATGCAATGCTACATCAGTGACAGCAGGGGCTGACTGATGTTGACATATATCAGTGACGAGTCGTACATAACAATCACACTTCGGAAAAGTTCATCGTACACGAACTCCCGAGACAAAATGTAAATACTCACCATATTTTAATGGATTGAATTTTAAATCTAACATGCATGCAGGGTAAATGCCATGACGAGGACATTCGCCTGATTTCATGCAAGACATTTTTTTATTGTTGACATGATGTGGTTCCAGGTTGACATGTATGGCTTTCACACAGAGACTATTGTAGCAGAGATCTGAAGCATCTAAATTCACTCTTATCAATGTTCTCCTGTGGTGCAGCATATAACTTAGCCAGTGTGCCGTGATGGTACGTCTATTGCCACATCTAAACTTGCAGTTAACTGCACCGTATTTCACGTCTGTGCCTTTTGTGCAGCCTGTCCACAATAAACATTTACTTTGTTGAAATACACAGATTTTCATTAATTTTATCCGAATATTTTTCATAAAATGTGTCCTCCATGATGCCTCACTGTGTAGTGTGTTTCCGTTGCTAGGGACATAAATAGATATGGAATTTTTTTAGAAAAAAATTAGAGACACTCCTATCTCAAACACTGTGCAATATTTATTTTGGTAATTCATCCACATGTTTTTTTTCTATACACATTTCAAAAATACCACCCTACTTGACAGGGCACCATATGAGTAAGCATTTTACTGTTGGACATATTCTAATCTGGCATAACTCTACACTGTACACACTTTCTCATACGGCATATATCAATACCTAACCCTATTTTCCAGAAAGTCCAGTATGTGTTCTGTAAATGTATCACATACAGGCAGTTGTTATGTTGCATTTAGATTGATATTGATTTTTTTACTTTTTCCCTATTAGACAACTGTAAATATACATGATACATGACCTTAAAATATGGATTCTTCAAAGGCCAGACGTCTTAATGAGTTCAATTGCACAGTATTACACAACCCAATTAGTAGACATTCAATACACTGAGGCACTTGCCTGATTGAGTATTGACCAAGTCAAATGGCTGTATGTCCTGGCAGCCTGGGCCTACCAAGTCAAAGAGGATGAGAGACTATTTTAAGGCCTAACGACAGAGATGTCAAGACGACATATACAGAAAGATTCAGCTTGATCCCAAACCAGCAAGTCGTACAGTAACAACAGTAGCAGTGACAGCAACGGCAGTGACACCAGTGAGAAGGAGGCGCCGACAGCCACCCGAAAATTGTACCGATCACCCATATTCATTAAGGTCACAAAAATCGGCTGATCAACTCTTACGCAAGCAGAGAGTAGACAGACACATAGACACACACACACACACACGAGCACAATGTGCATGCACAACAATATAACAATACAACATTTTGTATTTCTGCAGCATCTACTTGGGCTGCAAACTGACCTTCATCCATGCAAACACAATACAAAGACCAAGACCATTTGACACACACGACACCATCTGCCTCCTGACATTCATGCGAACACAATCAGACTACGAGCACCACGAAAATCTTGAGTATCATGATCAATCGACACGATGCAATGCTACATCAGTGACAGCAGGGGCTGACTGATGTTGACATATATCAGTGACGAGTCGTACGTAACAATCACACTTCGGAAAAGTTCATCGTACAAGAACTCCCGAGACAAAATGTAAATACTCACCATATTTTAATGGATTGAATTTTAAATCTAACATGCATGCAGGGTAAATGCCATGACGAGGACATTCGCCTGATTTCATGCAAGACATTTTTTCATTGTTGACATGATGTGGTTCCAGGTTGACATGTATGGCTGTCACACAGAGACTATTGTAGCAGAGATCTGAAGCATCTAAATTCGCTCTTATCAATGTTCTCCTGTGGTGCAGCATATAACTTAGCTGGTGTGCCGTGATGGTACGTCTATTGCCACATCTAAACTTGCAGTTAACTGCACCGTATTTCACGTCTGTGCCTTTTGTGCAGCCTGTCCACAATAAACATTTAGTTATTTGAAATACACACATTTTCATTAATTTTATCTGAATATTTTTCATAAAATGTGTCCTCCATGATGCCTCAATGTGTAGTGTGTTTCCGTTGCTAGGGACATAAATAGGTATGGAAATTTTTTAGAACAAAATTAGAGACACTCCTATCTCAAACACTGTGCAATATTTATTTTGGTAATTCATCCACATGTTTTTTTTCTATACACATTTCAAAAATGCCACCCTACTTGACAGGGCACCATATGAGTAAGCATTTTACTGTTGGACATATTCTAATCTGGCATAACTTTACACTGTACACACTTTCTCATCCAGCATATATGAAGACCTAACCCTGTTTTCCAGAAAGTCCAGTATGTGTTCTATAAATGTATCACATACAGGCAGTTGTTATGTTGCATTTAGATTGATATTGATTTTTTTACTTTTTCCCTATTAGACAACTGTAAATATACATGATACATGACTTTAAATTGTGGATTCTTCAAAGGCCAGACGTCTTAATGAGTTCAATTGCACAGTATTACACAACCCAATTAGTAGACATTCAATACACTGTGGCACTTGCCTGATTGAGTACTGATCAAGTCAGGTTACTGTATATCCTGGCAGCCTGGGCCTAGGAGCTGAATCCCAGAAGTCACAATGCCAAGATGTCATTAGGGTCAATCCCAACCTCTTCGTGCTTGTTTAATTAGCTGAAGTAAACAAAAAAAGATATTTTAATCACCCTTCTGCAATGTCATTGGTCCATTTCTGATATAGATTTCCAAATGGAGGCTTCACTAATGTGATTCTCTCCCCATCCCCCTTATCATACCCGAGTTCTGTCACTGTGATTTGGACTTTCAGATTCATTAGAAATCTGTGATTTTAAATAACGGTTTGTCCCTTTCAACTGTGATTTTGCCAGGATTATTCTGCAACGAAGGAGACTGCATATGATGAGACTAGTAAACTTAGCATACATAGTGATAGAAAGACACCGTCTGTTGGAGGAATGAGGAGAAATCGGCGCGGTTTCCATCAAGGCCACCCATATTTTGAATCAATGCATGGTGAATCAACAGAAACACCACACAGTCATGTATAGATGCCACGACTCGGCATGGCTGACTTTTCAAGAGTCGTACAAGAAACTTCTGGTGAACTGTTAACAGTATCCGATGCTGACGGCAGGCCTGGCAATAGCAAAATTCTACGACCGCGGCCATACCGATGCCCAGATTTAACAGACAGCTATCTCCAGCCAGACGAAAATCAAGGAGATGAGTCTGCTAAATATAAAAAAGAGTGCTCAGATGTGGAATGAATGTTACACTGAGAACGCCACCAAGATGACGTGCACTTCTCCACAATTTCAAATATACCATGAACAACAGATTGGTCTCTCTTGGAAGCAATCACTCCGATATACACATTGTGACTATCACTCGCGCATGTACAAACTGTACACTGAGGTCAGCCCGGGACGTTGTGGTCAGCGAGCTGCTACAACTATCGTCGCACTTCATGTCGATCTCCGGGATTCGACAATAGGGACCACAAAGATCCGTCACATTCTAGCTGCAATGGAAACACCACCACCTAGTCGCACGGGATTACAGAGATCTGCAAACAAGGTCACAACTGTCACCGCACAAGCAACCATGGACAACTTACACAGGAGAAGACAGAAAACAAAAGAGACTAACACTCTGCGTGGTCTGCCAGAAGATGCTCCGATTAACATAAGTGTCAATGTTCGGTATAACGCCACAAATCTCAAAAACAGTTACAGCTGTGGTGGGCAGAATGTGTCACAGGCTTTGGGAACTGCAATCAGTTGGCAAACCGGTCAAAAGGAAATCATAGGTTTCTGGATGGACAACAAGCTGTGTAAATTACAATCTTCACTTCGAAACAAGGGTGTCAATGTCACGTGTACTGGCCATGCTGGTTGCACGGCCAATGTGCAAGCAACAGATCCGCTGTCCGAGTACGGAATTTAAAAAAAATTACCGACAGTTTAACACAAGATGACGTCGCAATCAAGTATGTCGCTACAGACGGTGATGCATTACCATCGCGAGGTATACAACATGCAATGCCAGCAGGTATGGAGACACAGAGACAATCCGATATGACGCATCTGTCTCAAACGCAATTTCGTCATATCATGAAAGCATCGTTCTCCCCAGGATGTCCACAATCTTCACAACAGTGACACACACTAGTTATAGCTAGACGTATGCCGGACATCAATCAAGCCACACTCGACTGCTATTCTGGCTCGTGCAGAAACTGCTGTAGATATGCAATTCAATGTCTGCCGTGGTGGTCACAAGAATTGGTGGAATACCTCACAGCATTTGAAAGCCTGCGGTCTCAAACGAGTAAATATGACAGACAGTGATCGAGCAACACTTCAAGGACTGATCGAAATGCGTCTTGGCAATGCCGCACTTCAAATGACACGATGCAGACTAACAACAAA
Source organism: Paraescarpia echinospica (assembly GCA_020002185.1). Lineage (NCBI taxonomy): Eukaryota > Metazoa > Annelida > Polychaeta > Sabellida > Siboglinidae > Paraescarpia > Paraescarpia echinospica. The sequence goes on along the minus strand of JAHLWY010006461.1, from coordinate 53,436 downwards.
TCCAAATGAATCTGCAAACAGAGCTTATTCCACGTTGGTACCTAAGAACATTAAATTCAGTCAATATGCATTGGGACGTGTGTTCAGTCATCGATCGCCTAAACTACGGTGCTGGAGATTCAATGCTATGAAAATTAGAAAATGTACAGTGTCCTATTACGAAGGGTGGAAGAGTTGCTCGCGCTGTTAAATGGATCCAGCAAGGTGTAGTTTACCAATGCCAATATGCCAGATGGCCATCGGTGTGCCTACACAGATGAGCCACCAAGTCAAAGAGGATGAGAGACTACTTTAAGGCGAAACGATAGAGATGACAAAATGACATATACAGAAAGATTCAGCTTGATCCCAAACCAGCAAGTCATACAGTAACAACAGTAGCAGTGTCACAATGGCAGTTACACCAGTGAGAAGGAGGCGCCGTCAGCTACCCGAAAATTGTACCGATAACCCATATTCCTAAGGTCACGAAAATCGGCTGATCAACACTTACGCAAGCAGAGATTAGATAGACACATAGACACACACACACACACACACACACACACACACACACACACACACACACACACACACACACATGAGAACAATGTGCATACACAACATTATCACAATACAACATTCTGTATTTCTGCAGCATCTACTTGGGCTGCAAATTGACCTTCATCCATGCAAACACAATACGAAGACCTAGACCATTCGACACACACGACACCATCTGCCTCCCGACATTCATGCGAACACAATCAGACTCCGAGCACCACGAAAATCTTGAGTATCATGATCAATCGACACGATGCAATGCTACATCAGTGACAGCAGGGGCTGACTGATGTTGACATATATCAGTGACGAGTCGTACGTAACAATCACACTTCGGAAAAGTTCATCGTACACGAACTCCCGAGACAAAATGTAAATACTCACCATATTTTAATGGATTGAATTTTAAATCTAACATGCATACAGGGTAAATGCCATGACGAGGACATTCGCCTGATTTTATGCAAGAAATTTTGTTATTGTTGACATGATGTGGTTCCAGGTTGACATGTATGGCTGTCACACAGAGACTATTGTAGCAGAGATCTGAAGCATCTAAATTCACTCTTATCAATGTTCTCCTGTGGTGCAGCATATAACTTAGCCAGTGTGCCGTGATGGTACGTCTATTGCCACATCTAAACTTGCAGTTAACTGCACCGTATTTCACGTCTGTGCCTTTTGTGCAGCCTGTCCACAATAAACATTTACTTTGTTGAAATACACAGATTTTCATTAATTTTATCCGAATATTTTTCATAAAATGTGTCCTCCATGATGCCTCACTGTGTAGTGTGTTTCCATTGCTAGGGACATAAATAGATATGGAAAGTTTTTAGAAAAAAATTAGAGACACTCCTATCTCAAACACTGTGCAATATTTATTTTGGTAATTCATCCACATGTTTTTTTTCTATACACATTTCAAAAATACCACCCTACTTGACAGGGCACCATATGAGTAAGCATTTTACTGTTGGACATATTCTAATCTGGCATAACTCTACACTGTACACACTTTCTCATACGGCATATATCAATACCTAACCCTATTTTCCAGAAACTCCAGTATGTGTTCTATAAATGTATCACATACAGGCAGTTGTTATGTTGCATTTAGATTGATATTGATTTTTTTACTTTTTCCCTATTAGACAACTGTAAATATACATGATACATGACCTTAAAATATGGATTCTTCAAAGGCCAGACGTCTTAATGAGTTCAATTGCACAGTATTACACAACCCAATTAGTAGACATTCAATACACTGAGGCACTTGCCTGATTGAGTATTGACCAAGTCAAATGGCTGTATGTCCTGGCAGCCTGGGCCTACCAAGTCAAAGAGGATGAGAGACTATTTTAAGACCTAACGACAGAGATGTCAAGACGACATATACAGAAAGTTTCAGCTTGATCCCAAACCAGCAAGTCGTACAGTAACAACAGTAGCAGTGACAGCAACGGCAGTGACACCAGTGAGAAGGAGGCGCCGACAGACACCCGAAAATTGTACCGATCACCCATATTCATTAAGGTCACAAAAATCGGCTGATCAACTCTTATGCAAGCAGAGAGTAGACAGACACATAGACACACACACACACACGAGCACAATGTGCATGCACAACAATATAACAATACAACATTTTGTATTTCTGCAGCATCTACTTGGGCTGCAAACTGACCTTCATCCATGCAAACACAATACAAAGACCAAGACCATTTGACACACACGACACCATCTGCCTCCTGACATTCATGCGAACACAATCAGACTACGAGCACCACGAAAATCTTGAGTATCATGATCAATCGACACGATGCAATGCTACATCAGTGACAGCAGGGGCTGACTGATGTTGACATATATCAGTGACGAGTCGTACGTAACAATCACACTTCGGAAAAGTTCATCGTACAAGAACTCCCGAGACAAAATGTAAATACTCACCATATTTTAATGGATTGAATTTTAAATCTAACATGCATGCAGGGTAAATGCCATGACGAGGACATTCGCCTGATTTCATGCAAGACATTTTTTCATTGTTGACATGATGTGGTTCCAGGTTGACATGTATGGCTGTCACAAGAAGACTATTGTAGCAGAGATCTGAAGCATCTAAATTCGCTCTTATCAATGTTCTCCTGTGGTGCAGCATATAACTTAGCTGGTGTGCCGTGATGGTATGTCTATTGCCACATCTAAACTTGCAGTTAACTGCACCGTATTTCAAGTCTGTGCCTTTTGTGCAGCCTGTCCACAATAAACATTTAGTTATTTGAAATACACACATTTTCATTAATTTTATCTGAATATTTTTCATAAAATGTGTCCTCCATGATGCCTCAATGTGTAGTGTGTTTCCGTTGCTAGGGACATAAATAGGTATGGAAATTTTTTAGATCAAAATTAGAGACACTCCTATCTCAAACACTGTGCAATATTTATTTTGGTAATTCATCCACATGTTTTTTTTCTATACACATTTCAAAAATACCACCGTACTTGACAGGGCACCAAATGAGTAAGCATTTTACTGTTGGACATATTATAATCTGGCATAACTCTACACTGTACACACTTTCTCATACGGCATATATCAATACCTAACCCTATTTTCCAGAAAGTTCAGTATGTGTTTTGTAAATGTATCACATACAGGCAGTTGTTATGTTGCATTTAGATTGATATTGATTTTTATACTTTTTCCCTATTAGACAACTGTAAATATACATGATACATGACCTTAAAACATGGATTCTTCAAAGGCCAGACGTCTTAATGAGTTCAATTGCACAGTATTACACAACCAAATTAGTAGACATTCAATACACTGAGGCACTTGCCTGATTGAGTATTGACCAAGTCAAATGACTGTATGTCCTGTCAGCCTGGGCCTACCAAGTCAAAGAGGATGAGAGACTATTTTAAGGCCAAACGACAGAGATGTCAAGACGACATATACAGAAAGATTCAGCTTGATTCCAAACCAGCAAGTCGTACAGTAACAACAGTAGCAGTGACAGCAACGGCAGTGACACCAGTGAGAAGGAGGCGCGGATAGCCACCCGAAAATTGTACCGATCACCCATATTCATTAAGGTCACAAAAATCGGCTGATCAACTCTTACGCAAGCAGAGAGTAGACAGACACATAGACAAACTCACACACACACGAGCACAATGTGCATACACAACATTATAACAATACAACATTCTGTATTTCTGCAGCATCTACTTGGGCTGTAAATTTACCTTCATCCATGCAAACACAATGCGAAGACCTAGACCATTCGACACACATGACACCATCTGCCTCCCGACATTCATGCGAACACAATCAGATTACAAGCACCACGAAAATCTTAAGTACCATGATCAATTGACATGATGCTATGCTATATCGGTGACAGCAGGGGTTGACCGTTGTTGACATATATCAGTGACCAGTCGTACGTAACGATCACACTTCGGAAATGTTCATCATACACGGACTCCCGAGAAAATGTAAATGCTCACCATTTTTTAATGGATTTAATTTTAAAACTAACATGCCTGCAGGGTAAATGTGATCACCACGACATTCGCCTGATTTCATGCAAGAAATTCTTTCATTTTTGACACGGTATGGTTCCAGGCTGACATGCATGGCTGTCACACAGAGTTTATTGTGGCAGAGATCTGAAGCATCTAAATTCGCTCTTATCAATGTTCTCCTGTGGTGCAGCATATAACTTAGCTGGTGTGCCGTGATGGTACGTCTATTGCCACATCTAAACTTGCAGTTAATTGCACCATATTTCACGTCTGTGCCTTTTGTGCAGCCTGTCCACAATAAACATTTACTTTGTTGAAATACACACATTTTAATTAATTTTATCCGAATATTTTTCATAAAATGTGTCCTCCATGATGCCTCACTGTGTAGTGTGTTTCCGTTGCTAGGGACATAAATAGATATGGAATTTTTTTAGAACAAAATTAGAGACACTCCTATCTCAAACACTGTGCAATATTTATTTTGGTAATTCATCCACATGTTTTTTTTCTATACACATTTCAAAAATACCACCCTACTTGACAGGGCACCATATCAGTAAGCATTTTACTGTTGGACATATTCTAATCTGGCATAACTCTACACTGTACACACTTTCTCATACGGCATATATCAATACCTAACCCTATTTTCCAGAAAGTCCAGTATGTGTTCTGTAAATGTATCACATACAGGCAGTTGTTATGTTGCATTTAGATTGATATTGATTTTGTTTACTTTTTCCCTATTAGACAACTGTAAATATACATGATACAAGACCTTAAAATATGGATTCTTCAAAGGCCAGACGTCTTAATGAGTTCAATTGCACAGTATTACACAACCCAATTAGTAGACATTCAATACACTGTGGCACTTGCCTGATTGAGTACTGATCAAGTCAGGTTACTGTATATCCTGGCAGCCTGGGCCTAGGAGCTGAATCCCAGAAGTCACAATGCCAAGATGTCATTAGGGTCAATCCCAACCTCTTAGTGCTTGTTTAATTAGCTGAAGTAAACAAAAAAAGATATTTTAATCACCCTTCTGCAATGTCATTGGTCCATTTCTGATATAGATTTCCAAATGGAGGCTTCATTAATGTGATTCTCTCCCCATCCTCCTTATCATACCCGAGTTCTGTCACTGTGATTTGGACTTTCAGATTCATTAGAAATCTGTGATTTTAAATAACGGTTTGTCCCTTTCAACTGTGATTTTGCCAGGATTATTCTGCATTATGACAACGAAGGAGACTGCATATGATGAGACTAGTAAACTTAGCATACATAGTGATAGAAAGACAGACGGTGTGTCTGTTGGAGGAATGAGGAGAAATCGGCGCGGTTTCCATCAAGGCCACCCATATTTTGAATCAATGCATGGTGAATCAACAGAAACACCACGCAGTCATGTATAGATGCCACGACTCGGCATGGCTGACTTTTCAAGAGTCGTACAAGAAACTTCTGGTGAACTGTTAACAGTATCCGATGCTGACGGCAGGCCTGGCAATAGCAAAATTCTACGAACGCGGCCATACCGATGCCCAGATTTAACAGACAGTTATTTCCAGCCAGACGAAAATCAAGGAGATGAGTCTGCTAAATATAAAAAATAGTGCTCAGATGTGGAATGATTGTTACACTGAGAACGCCACCAAGATGACGTGCACTTCTCCACAATTTCAAATATACCATGAACAACAGACTGGTCTCTCTTGGAAGCAATCACTCCGATATACACATTGTGACTATCACTCGCGCATGTACAAACTGTACACTGAGGTCAGCCCTGGACGTTGTGGTCAGCGAGCTGCTACAACTAACGTCGCACTTCATGTCGATCTCCGGGATTCGACAATAGGGACCACAAAGATCCGTCACATTCTAGCTGCAATGAAAACACCACCACCTAGTCGCACGGGATTACAGAGATCTGCAAACAAGGTCACAACTGTCACCGCACAAGCAACCATGGACAACTTACACAGGAGAAGACAGAAAACAAAAGAGACTAACACTCTGCGTGGTCTGCCAGAAGATGCTCCGATTAACATAAGCGTCAATGTTCGGTATAACGCCACAAATCTCAAAACCAGTTACAGCTGTGGTGGGCAGAATGTGTCACAGGCTTTGGGAACTGCAATCAGTTGGCAAACCGGTCAAAAGGAAATCATAGGTTTCTGGATGGACAACAAGCTGTGTAAATTACAATCTTCACTTCGAAACAAGGGTGTCAATGTCACGTGTACTGGCCATGCTGGTTGCACGGCCAATGTGCAAGCAACAGATCCGCTGTCCGAGTACGGAATTAAAAAAAAATTACCGACAGTTTAACACAAGATGACGTCGCAATCAAGTATGTCGCTACAGACGGTGATGCATTACCATCGCGAGGTATACAACATGCAATGCCAGCAGGTATGGAGACACAGAGACAATCCGATATGACGCATCTGTCTCAAACGCAATTTCGTCATATCATGAAAGCATCGTTCTCCCCAGGATGTCCACAATCTTCACAACAGTGACACACACTAGTTATAGCTAGACGTATGCCGGACATCAATCAAGCCACACTCGACTGCTATTCTGGCTCGTGCAGAAACTGCTGTAGATATGCAATTCAATGTCTGCCGTGGTGGTCACAAGAATTGGTGGAATACCTCACAGCATTTGAAAGCCTGCGGTCTCACGCGAGTAAATATGACAGACAATGATCGAGCAACACTTCAAGGACTGATCGAAATGCGTCTTGGCAATGCCGCACTTCAAATGACACGATGCAGACTAACAACAAATCCAAATGAATCTGCAAACAGAGCTTATTCCACGTTGGTACCTAAGAACATTAAATTCAGTCAATATGCATTGGGACGTGTGTTCAGTCATCGATCGCCTAAACTACGGTGCTGGAGATTCAATGCTATGAAAATTAGAAAATGTACAGTGTCCTATTACGAAGGGTGGAAGAGTTGCTCGCGCTGTTAAATGGATCCAGCAAGGTGTAGTTTACCAATGCCAATATGCCAGATGGCCATCGGTGTGCCTACACAGATGAGCCACCAAGTCAAAGAGGATGAGAGACTACTTTAAGGCGAAACGATAGAGATGCCAAAATGACATATACAGATAGATTCAGCTTGATCCCAAACCAGCAAGTCATACAGTAACAACAGTAGCAGTGTCACAATGGCAGTTACACCAGTGAGAAGGAGGCGCCGTCAGCTACCCGAAAATTGTACCGATAACCCATATTCCTAAGGTCACGAAAATCGGCTGATCAACACTTACGCAAGCAGAGATTAGATAGACACATAGACACACACACACACACACACATATGAGAACAATGTGCATACACAACATTATAACAATACAACATTCTGTATTTCTGCAGCATCTACTTGGGCTGCAAATTGACCTTCATCCATGCAAACACAATACGAAGACCTAGACCATTCGACACACACGACACCATCTGCCTCCCGACATTCATGCGAACACAATCAGACTACGAGCACCACGAAAATCTTGAGTATCATGATCAATCGACACGATGCAATGCTACATCAGTGACAGCAGGGGCTGACTGATGTTGACATATATCAGTGACGAGTCGTACATAACAATCACACTTCGGAAAAGTTCATCGTACACGAACTCCCGAGACAAAATGTAAATACTCACCATATTTTAATGGATTGAATTTTAAATCTAACATGCATGCAGGGTAAATGCCATGACGAGGACATTCGCCTGATTTCATGCAAGACATTTTTTCATTGTTGACATGATGTGGTTCCATGTTGACATGTATGGCTGTCACACAGAGACTATTGTAGCAGAGATCTGAAGCATCTAAATTCACTCTTATCAATGTTCTCCTGTGGTGCAGCATATAACTTAGCTGGTGTGCCGTGATGGTATGTCTATTGCCACATCTAAACTTGCAGTTAACTGCACCGTATTTCACGTCTGTGCCTTTTGTGCAGCCTGTCCACAATAAACATTTAGTTATTTGAAATACACACATTTTCATTAATTTTATCTGAATATTTTTCATAAAATGTGTCCTCCATGATGCCTCAATGTGTAGTGTGTTTCCGTTGCTAGGGACATAAATAGGTATGGAAATTTTTTAGAACAAAATTAGAGACACTCCTATCTCAAACACTGTGCAATATTTATTTTGGTAATTCATCCACATGTTTTTTTTCTATACACATTTCAAAAATGCCACCCTACTTGACAGGGCACCATATGAGTAAGCATTTTACTGTTGGACATATTCTAATCTGGCATAACTTTACACTGTACACACTTTCTCATCCAGCATATATGAAGACCTAACCCTGTTTTCCAGAAAGTCCAGTATGTGTTCTATAAATGTATCATATACAGGCAGTTGTTATGTTGCATTTAGATTGATATTGATTTTTTTACTTTTTCCCTATTAGACAACTGTAAATATACATGATACATGACTTTAAATTGTGGATTCTTCAAAGGCCAGACGTCTTAATGAGTTCAATTGCACAGTATTACACAACCCAATTAGTAGACATTCAATACACTGTGGCACTTGCCTGATTGAGTACTGATCAAGTCAGGTTACTGTATATCCTGGCAGCCTGGGCCTAGGAGCTGAATCCCAGAAGTCACAATGCCAAGATGTCATTAGGGTCAATCCCAACCTCTTCGTGCTTGTTTAATTAGCTGAAGTAAACAAAAAAAGATATTTTAATCACCCTTCTGCAATGTCATTGGTCCATTTCTGATATAGATTTCCAAATGGAGGCTTCACTAATGTGATTCTCTCCCCATCCCCCTTATCATACCCGAGTTCTGTCACTGTGATTTGGACTTTCAGATTCATTAGAAATCTGTGATTTTAAATAACGGTTTGTCCCTTTCAACTGTGATTTTGCCAGGATTATTCTGCATTATGACAACGAAGGAGACTGCATATGATGAGACTAGTAAACTTAGCATACATAGTGATAGAAAGACACCGTCTGTTGGAGGAATGAGGAGAAATCGGCGCGGTTTCCATCAAGGCCACCCATATTTTGAATCAATGCATGGTGAATCAACAGAAACACCACACAGTCATGTATAGATGCCACGACTCGGCATGGCTGACTTTTCAAGAGTCGTACAAGAAACTTCTGGTGAACTGTTAACAGTATCCGATGCTGACGGCAGGCCTGGCAATAGCAAAATTCTACGACCGCGGCCATACCGATGCCCAGATTTAACAGACAGCTATCTCCAGCCAGACGAAAATCAAGGAGATGAGTCTGCTAAATATAAAAAAGAGTGCTCAGATGTGGAATGAATGTTACACTGAGAACGCCACCAAGATGACGTGCACTTCTCCACAATTTCAAATATACCATGAACAACAGATTGGTCTCTCTTGGAAGCAATCACTCCGATATACACATTGTGACTATCACTCGCGCATGTACAAACTGTACACTGAGGTCAGCCCTGGACGTTGTGGTCAGCGAGCTGCTACAATTAACGTCGCACTTCATATCGATCTCCGGGATTCGACAATAGGGACCACAAAGATCCGTCACATTCTAGCTGCAATGGAAACACCACCACCTAGTCGCACGGGATTACAGAGATCTGCAAACAAGGTCACAACTGTCACCGCACAAGCAACCATGGACGACTTACACAGGAAAAGACAGAAAACAAAAGAGACTAACACTCTGCGTGGTCTGCCAGAAGATGCTCCGATTAACATAAGCGTCAATGTTCGGTATAACGCCACAAATCTCAAAAACAGTTACAGCTGTGGTGGGCAGAATGTGTCACAGGCTTTGGGAACTGCAATCAGTTGGCAAACCGGTCAAAAGGAAATCATAGGTTTCTGGATGGACAACAAGCTGTGTAAATTACAATCTTCACTTCGAAACAAGGATGTCAATGTCACGTGTACTGGCCATGCTGGTTGCACGGCCAATGTGCAAGCAACAGATCCGCTGTCCGAGTACGGAATTTAAAAAAAATTAGCGACAGTTTAACACAAGATGACGTCGCAATCAAGTATGTCGCTACAGACGGTGATGCATTACCATCGCGAGGTATACAACATGCAATGCCAGCAGGTATGGAGACACAGAGACAATCCGATATGACGCATCTGTCTCAAACGCAATTTCGTCATATCATGAAAGCATCGTTCTCCCCAGGATGTCCACAATCTTCACAACAGTGACACACACTAGTTATAGCTAGACGTATGCCGGACATCAATCAAGCCACACTCGACTGCTATTCTGGCTCGTGCAGAAACTGCTGTAGATATGCAATTCAATGTCTGCCGTGGTGGTCACAAGAATTGGTGGAATACCTCACAGCATTTGAAAGCCTGCGGTCTCACGCGAGTAAATATGACAGACAATGATCGAGCAACACTTCAAGGACTGATCGAAATGCGTCTTGGCAATGCCGCACTTCAAATGACACGATGCAGACTAACAACAAATCCAAATGAATCTGCAAACAGAGCTTATTCCACGTTGGTACCTAAGAACATTAAATTCAGTCAATATGCATTGGGACGTGTGTTCAGTCATCGATCGCCTAAACTACGGTGCTGGAGATTCAATGCTATGAAAATTAGAAAATGTACAGTGTCCTATTACGAAGGGTGGAAGAGTTGCTCGCGCTGTTAAATGGATCCAGCAAGGTGTAGTTTACCAATGCCAATATGCCAGATGGCCATCGGTGTGCCTACACAGATGAGCCACCAAGTCAAAGAGGATGAGAGACTACTTTAAGGCGAAACGATAGAGATGCCAAAATGACATATACAGATAGATTCAGCTTGATCCCAAACCAGCAAGTCATACAGTAACAACAGTAGCAGTGTCACAATGGCAGTTACACCAGTGAGAAGGAGGCGCCGTCAGCTACCCGAAAATTGTACCGATAACCCATATTCCTAAGGTCACGAAAATCGGCTGATCAACACTTACGCAAGCAGAGATTAGATAGACACATAGACACACACACACACACACACACACACACACACACACACACACACACACACACACATGAGAACAATGTGCATACACAACATTATAACAATACAACATTCTGTATTTCTGCAGCATCTACTTGGGCTGCAAATTGACCTTCATCCATGCAAACACAATACGAAGACCTAGACCATTCGACACACACGACACCATCTGCCTCCCGACATTCATGCGAACACAATCAGACTACGAGCACCACGAAAATCTTGAGTATCATCATCAATCGACACGATGCAATGCTACAGCAGTGACAGCAGGGGCTGACTGATGTTGACATATATCAGTGACGAGTCGTACATAACAATCACACTTCGGAAAAGTTCATCGTACACGAACTCCCGAGACAAAATGTAAATACTCACCATATTTTAATGGATTGAATTTTAAATCTAACATGCATGCAGGGTAAATGCCATGACGAGGACATTCGCCTGATTTCATGCAAGACATTTCTTCATTGTTGACATGATGTTGACATGTATGGCTGTCACACAGAGACTATTGTATGGCTGTCACACAGAGACTATTGTAGCAGAGATCTGAAGCATCTAAATTCACTCTTATCAATGTTCTCCTGTGGTGCATCATATAACTTAGCCAGTGTGCCGTGATCGTACGTCTATTGCCACATCTAAACTTGCAGTTAACTGCACCGAATTTCATGTCTGTGCCTTTTGTGCAGCCTGTCCACAATAAACATTTACTTTGTTGAAATACATACATTTTAATTAATTTTATCCGAATATTTTTCATAAAATGTGTCCTCCATGATGCCTCACTGTGTAGTGTGTTTCCGTTGCTAGGGACATAAATAGATATGGAATTTTTTTAGACAAAAATTAGAGACACTCCTATATCAAACACTGTGCAATATTTATTTTGGTAATTCATCGACATGTTTTTTTTCTATACACATTTCAAAAATACCACCCTACTTGACAGGGCACCAAATGAGTAAGCATTTTACTGTTGGACATATTCTAATCTGGCATAACTCTACACTGTACACACTTTCTCATACGGCATATATCAATACCTAACCCTATTTTCCAGAAAGTTCAGTATGTGTTTTGTAAATGTATCACATACAGGCAGTTGTTATGTTGCATTTAGATTGATATTGATTTTTTTACTTTTTCCCTATTAGACAACTGTAAATATACATGATACATGACCTTAAAATATGGATTCTTCAAAGGCCAGACGTCTTAATGAGTTCAATTGCACAGTATTACACAACCCAATTAGTAGACATTCAATACACTGAGGCACTTGCCTGATTGAGTATTGACCAAGTCAAATGACTGTATGTCCTGGCAGCCTGGGCCTACCAAGTCAAAGAGGATGAGAGACTATTTTAAGGCCAAACGACAGAGATGTCAAGACGACATATACAGAAAGATTCAGCTTGATCCCAAACCAGCAAGTCGTACAGTAACAACAGTAGCAGTGACAGCAACGGCAGTGACACCAGTGAGAAGGAGGCGCCGACAGCCACCCGAAAATTGTACCGATCACCCATATTCATTAAGGTCACAAAAATCGGCTGATCAACTCTTACGCAAGCAGAGAGTAGACAGACACATAGACACACACACACACACGAGCACAATGTGCATGCACAACAATATAACAATACAACATTTTGTATTTCTGCAGCATCTACTTGGGCTGCAAACTGACCTTTATCCATGCAAACACAATACAAAGACCAAGACCATTTGACACACACGACACCATCTGCCTCCTGACATTCATGCGAACACAATCAGACTACGAGCACCACGAAAATTTTAAGTATCATGATCAATCGACACGATGCAATGCTACATCAGTGACAGCAGGGGCTGACTGATGTTGACATATATCAGTGACGAGTCGTACGTAACAATCACACTTCGGAAAAGTTCATCGCACAAGAACTCCCGAGACAAAATGTAAATACTCACAATTTTTTAATGGATTTAATTTTAAAACTAACATACCTGCAGGGTAAATGCGATGACCACGACATTCGCCTGATTTCATGCAAGAAATTCTTTCATTTTTGACACGGTGTGGTTCCAGGCTGACATGCATGGCTGTCACACAGAGTTTATTGTGGCAGAGATCTGAAGCATCTAAATTCGCTCTTATCAATGTTCTCCTGTGGTGCAGCATATAACTTAGCCAGTGTGCCGTGATGGTACGTCTATTGCCACATCTAAACTTGCAGTTAACTGCACCATATTTCACGTCTGTGCCTTTTGTGCAGCCTGTCCACAATAAACATTTACTTTGTTGAAATACACACATTTTCATTAATTTTATCCTAATATTTTTCATAAAATGTGTCCTCCATGATGTCTCACTGTGTAGTGTGTTTCTTTTGCTAGGGACTTAAATAGGTATGGCAATTTTTTAGAAAAAAAATTGAGACACGCCTATCTCAAACACTGTGCAATATTTATTTTTGTAATTTGTCCACATGTTTTTTTTCTATACACATTTCAAAAGTGCCACCCTACTTGACAGGGCACCATATGAGAAAGCATCTTACTGTTGAACATATTCTAATCTCACATAACTCTACACTGTACACACTTTCTCATCCGGCATATATCAACACCTAACCCTATTTTCCAGAAAGTCCAGTATGTGTTCTGTAAATGTATCAAATACAGGCAGTTGTTATGTTGCATTTAGATTGATATTGATTTTTTTACTTTTTCCCTATTAGAGAACCGTAAATATACATGATACATGACCTTAAAATGTGGATTCTTCAAAGGCCAGACGTCTCTTAATGAGTTCAATTGCACAGTATTACACAACCCAATTAGTAGATATTCAATACACTGTGGCACTTGCCTGATTGAGTACTGACCAAGTCAGGTGACAGTATGTCCTGGCAGCCTGGGCCTACCAAGTAAAAGAGGATGAGAGACTACTTTAAGGCGAAACGACAGAGATGCCAAGACGACATATACAGAAAGAGTCAGCTTGATCCCAAAACAGCAAGTAATACAGTAACAACATTATCAGTGACAGCAACGGCAGTTACACTAGTGAGAAGGAGGCGCTGACAGCCACGCAAAAATCGTACCGATCACCCATATTCGTTAAGTTTACGAAAATTGACTGATCAAATCTTACGTAAGCAGAGAGTAGACAGACACATAGACACCCACACACATGAGCACAATGTGCATGCACAACAATATAACAATACAACATTCTGTATTTCTGGAGCGTCTACTTGAGCTACAAATTGACCTTCATCCATGCAAACACAATGCGAAGACCTAGACCATCCGACACACACGACACCATCTGCCTACCGATATTCATGCGAACACAATCAGACTACGAACACCACGAACATCTTGAGTACCATGATCAATCGACACGATGCAGTGCTACATCAGTGACAGCAGGGGCTCACTGTTGTTGACATATATCAGTGTCCAGTCGTACGTAACAATCACACTTCGGAAAAGTTCATCGTACACGGACTCCCAAGAAAATGTCAATGCTCACCATGTTTTATTGGATTTAATTTTAAATCTAACATGCCTGCAAGGTAAATGCCATGACCAGGACATTCGCCTGATTTCATGCAAGAAATTCTTTCATTTTTGACACGGTGTGGTTCCAGGATGACATGTGTGGCTGTCACACAGAGACTATTGTGGCAGAGATGTGAAGCATCTAAATTCGCTCTTATCAATGTTCTTCTGTGGTGCAGCATATAGCTTAGCCGGTGTGCGGTGATGGTACGTCTATTGCCACATCTAAACTTGCAGTTAACTGCACCGTATTTCACGCCTGTGCCTTTTGTGCAGCCTGTCCACAATAAACATTTAGTTTGTTGAAATACAAACATTTTAATTAATTTATCTGAATATTTTTCATAAAATGTATCCTCCATGATGCCTCACTGTGTAGTGTGTTTCCGTTGCTAGGGACTTAAATAGGTATGGCAATTTTTTAGAAAAATTTGTCAGGCACTCCTTTCTCAAACACTGTGCAATATTTATTTTGGTAATTTCTCCACATGTTTTTTTCTATACACATTTCAAAAATGCCACCCTACTTGACAGGGCACCATATGAGTAAGCATTTTACTGTTGAACATATTCTAATCTGGCATAACTCAACACTGTACACACTTTCTCATCCGGCATATATCAACACCTAACCCTATTTTCCAGAAAGTCCAGTATATGTTCTACAAACATATCACATACAGGCAGTTATGTTGCATTTAGATTTATAATGGTTTTTTTTACTTTTTCCCTATTAGACAACTGTAAATATACATGATACATGACCTTAAAATGTGGATTCTTCAAAGGCCAGACGTCTCTTAATGAGTTCAATTGCACAGTATTACACAACCCAATTAGTAGACATTCAATACACTGTGGAACTTGCCTGATTGAGTATTGACCAAGTCAAGTGACTGTATGTCCTGGCAGCCTGGGCCTACCAAGTCAAAGAGGATGAGAGACTACTTTAAGGCCAAACGACAGAGATGTCAAGACGACATATACAGAAAGATTCAGCTTGATCCCAAACCAGCAAGTCGTACAGTAACAATAGTAGCAGTGACAGCAACGGCAGTGACACCAGTGAGAAGAAGGCGCCGACAGCCACCCGAAAATTGTATCGATCACCCATATTCATTAAGGTCACAAAAATTGGCTGATCAACTCTTACGCAAGCAGAGAGTAGACAGACACATAGACAAACTCACACACACACGAGCACAATGTGCATACACAACATTATAACAATACAACATACTGTATTTCTGCAGCATCTACTTGGGCTGTAAATTGACCTTCATCCATGCAAACACAATGCGAAGACCTAGACCATTCGACACACACGACACCACCTGCCTCCCGACATTCATGCGAACACAATCAGATTACGAGCACCACGAAAATCTTAAGTTCCATGATCAATTGACATGATGCAATGCTACATCGGTGACAGCAGGGGTTGACTGATGTTGACATATATCAGTGACCAGTCGTACATAACGATCACACTTCGGAAATTTTCATCGTACACGGACTCCCGAGAAAATGTAAATGCTCACCATTTTTTAATGGATTTAATTTTAAAACCAACATACCTGCAGGATAAATGCCATGACCAGGAAATTCTCCTGATTTCATGCAAGAAATTCTTTCATTTTTGACACGGTGTGGTTCCAGCCTGACATGTGTGGCTGTCACACAGAGACTATTGTGGCAGAGATGTGAAGCATCTAGATTCGCTCTTATAAATGTTCTCCTGTGGTGCAGCATACAGCTTAACCAGTGTGCCGTGATGGTACGTCTATTACCACATCTAAACTTGCAGTTAACTGCACCGTATTTCACGTCTGTGCCTTT
Source organism: Paraescarpia echinospica (assembly GCA_020002185.1). Classification (NCBI taxonomy): domain Eukaryota; kingdom Metazoa; phylum Annelida; class Polychaeta; order Sabellida; family Siboglinidae; genus Paraescarpia; species Paraescarpia echinospica. The sequence goes on along the minus strand of JAHLWY010006461.1, from coordinate 36,893 downwards.
TGTGCAGCCTGTCCACAATAAACATTTACTTTGTTGAAATACACACATTTTCATTAATTTTATCCGAATATTTTTCATAAAATGTGTCCTCCATGATGCCTCACTGTGTAGTGTGTTTCCGTTGCTAGGGACTTAAATAGGTATGGAAATTTTTTAGAAAAAAATTTGAGGCACTCCTATCTCAAACACTGTGCAATATTTATTTTGGTAATTCATCCACATGTTTTTTTTCTATACACATTTCAAAAATACCACCCTACTTGACAGGGCACCATATGAGTAAGCATTTTACTGTTGGACATATTCTAATCTGGCATAACTCTACACTGTACACACTTTCTCATACGGCATATATCAATACCTAACCCTATTTTCCAGAAAATCCAGTATGTGTTCTGTAAATGTATCACATACAGGAAGTTGTTATGTTGCATTTAGATTGATATTGATTTTTTTACTTTTTCTCTATTAGAGAACCGTAAATATACATGATACATGACCTTAAAATGTGGATTCTTCAAAGGCCAGACGTCTTAATGAGTTCAATTGCACAGTATTACACTACCCAATTAGTAGATATTCAATACACTGTGGCACTTGCCTGATTGAGTACTGACCAAGTCAGGTGACAGTATGTCCTGGCAGCCTGGGCCTACCAAGTAAAAGAGGATGAGAGACTACTTTAAGGCGAAACGCTAGAGATTCCAAGACGACATATACAGAAAGAGTCAGCTTGATCCCAAAACAGCAAGTTGTACAGTAACAACATTATTAGTGACAGCAACGGCAGTTACACTAGTGAGAAGGAGGCACTGACAGCCACTCAAAAATCGTACCGATCACCCATATTCGTTAAGTTTACGAAAATTGACTGATCAACTCTTACTCAAGCAGAGAGTAGACAGACACATAGACACCCACACACATGAGCACAATGTGCATACACAACATTATAACAATACAACATTCTGTATTTCTGCAGCATCTACTTGGGCTACAAATTGACCTTCATCCATGCAAACACAATGCGAAGACCTAGACCATCCGACACACACGACACCATCTGCCTACCGATATTCATGCGAACACAATCAGACTACGAACACCACGAACATCTTGAGTACCATGATCAATCGACAGGATGCAGTGCTACATCAGTGACAGCAGGGGCTCACTGTTGTTGACATATATCAGTGGCCAGTCGTACATAACGATCACACTTCGGAAAAGTTCATCGTACACGGACTCCCGAGAAAATGTCAATGCTCACCATGTTTTATTGGATTTAATTTTAAATCTAACATGCCTGCAAGGTAAATGCCATGACCAGGACATTCGCCTGATTTCATGCAAGAAATTCTTTCATTTTTGACACGGTGTGGTTCCAGGATGACATGTGTGGCTGTCACACAGAGACTATTGTGGCAGAGATGTGAAGCATCTAAATTCGCTCTTATCAATGTTCTTCTGTGGTGCAGCATATAGCTTAGCCGGTGTGCGGTGATGGTACGTCTATTGCCACATCTAAACTTGCAGTTAACTGCACCGTATTTCACGCCTGTACCTTTTGTGCAGCCTGTCCACAATAAACATTTAGTTTGTTGAAATACAAACATTTTAATTAATTTATCTGAATATTTTTCATAAAATGTATCCTCCATGATGCCTCACTGTGTAGTGTGTTTCCGTTGCTAGGGACTTAAATAGGTATGGCAATTTTTTAGAAAAATTTGTCAGGCACTCCTATCTCAAACACTGTGCAATATTTATTTTGGTAATTTCTCCACATGTTTTTTTTCTATACACATTTCAAAAATGCCACATTACTTGACAGGGCACCATATGAGTAAGCATTTTACTGTTGAACATATTCTAATCTGGCATAACTCTACACTGTACACACTTTCTCATCCGGCATATATCAACACCTAACCCTATTTTCCAGAAAGTCCAGTATGTGTTCTACAAACATATCACATACAGGCAGTTGTTATGTTGCATTTAGATTTATAATGATTTTTTTACTTTTTCCCTATTAGACAACTGTAAATATACATGATACATGACCTTAAAATGTTGATTCTTCAAAGGCCAGACATCTCTTAATGAGTTCAATTGCACAGTATTACACAACCCAATTAGTAGACATTCAATACACTGTGGCACTTGCCTGACTGAGTATTGACCAAGTCAAGTGACTGTATGTCCTGGCAGCCTGGGCCTACCAAGTCAAAGAGGATGAGAGACTACTTTAAGGCCAAACGACAGAGATGTCAAGACGACATATACAGAAAGATTCAGCTTGATCCCAAACCAGCAAGTCGTACAGTAACAATAGTAGCAGTGACAGCAACGGCAGTGACACCAGTGAGAAGAAGGCGCCGACAGCCACCCGAAAATTGTATCGATCACCCATATTCATTAAGGTCACAAAAATTGGCTGATCAACTCTTACGCAAGCAGAGAGTAGACAGACACATAGACAAACTCACACACACACGAGCACAATGTGCATACACAACATTATAACAATACAACATACTGTATTTCTGCAGCATCTACTTGGGCTGTAAATTGACCTTCATCCATGCAAACACAATGCGAAGACCTAGACCATTCGACACACACGACACCACCTGCCTCCCGACATTCATGCGAACACAATCAGATTACGAGCACCACGAAAATCTTAAGTTCCATGATCAATTGACATGATGCAATGCTACATCGGTGACAGCAGGGGTTGACTGATGTTGACATATATCAGTGACCAGTCGTACGTAACGATCACACTTCGGAAATTTTCATCGTACACGGACTCCCGAGAAAATGTAAATGCTCACCATTTTTTAATGGATTTAATTTTAAAACTAACATACCTGCAGGATAAATGCCATGACCAGGACATTCTCCTGATTTCATGCAAGAAATTCTTTCATTTTTGACACGGTGTGGTTCCAGGCTGACATGTGTGGCTGTCACACAGAGACTATTGTGGCAGAGATGTGAAGCATCTAGATTCGCTCTTATAAATGTTCTCCTGTGGTGCAGCATACAGCTTAACCAGTGTGCCGTGATGGTACGTCTATTGCCACATCTAAACTTGCAGTTAACTGCACCGTATTTCACGTCTGTGCCTTTTGTGCAGCCTGTCCACAATAAACATTTACTTTGTTGAAATACACACATTTTCATTAATTTTATCCGAATATTTTTCATAAAATGTGTCCTCCATGATGCCTCACTGTGTAGTGTGTTTCCGTTGCTAGGGACTTAAATAGGTATGGAAATTTTTTAGAAAAAAATTTGAGGCACTCCTATCTCAAACACTGTGCAATATTTATTTTGGTAATTCATCCACATGTTTTTTTTCTATACACATTTCAAAAATACCACCCTACTTGACAGGGCACCATATGAGTAAGCATTTTACTGTTGGACATATTCTAATCTGGCATAACTCTACACTGTACACACTTTCTCATACGGCATATATCAATACCTAACCCTATTTTCCAGAAAATCCAGTATGTGTTCTGTAAATGTATCACATACAGGAAGTTGTTATGTTGCATTTAGATTGATATTGATTTTTTTACTTTTTCTCTATTAGAGAACCGTAAATATACATGATACATGACCTTAAAATGTGGATTCTTCAAAGGCCAGACGTCTTAATGAGTTCAATTGCACAGTATTACACTACCCAATTAGTAGATATTCAATACACTGTGGCACTTGCCTGATTGAGTACTGACCAAGTCAGGTGACAGTATGTCCTGGCAGCCTGGGCCTACCAAGTAAAAGAGGATGAGAGACTACTTTAAGGCGAAACGACAGAGATGCCAAGACGACATATACAGAAAGAGTCAGCTTGATCCCAAAACAGCAAGTTGTACAGTAACAACATTATCAGTGACAGCAACGGCAGTTACACTAGTGAGAAGGAGGCACTGACAGCCACTCAAAAATCGTACCGATCACCCATATTCGTTAAGTTTACGAAAATTGACTGATCAACTCTTACTCAAGCAGAGAGTAGACAGACACATAGACACCCACACACATGAGCACAATGTGCATACACAACATTATAACAATACAACATTCTGTATTTCTGCAGCATCTACTTGGGCTACAAATTGACCTTCATCCATGCAAACACAATGCGAAGACCTAGACCATCCGACACACACGACACCATCTGCCTACCGATATTCATGCGAACACAATCAGACTACGAACACCACGAACATCTTGAGTACCATGATCAATCGACAGGATGCAGTGCTACATCAGTGACAGCAGGGGCTCACTGTTGTTGACATATATCAGTGGCCAGTCGTACATAACGATCACACTTCGGAAAAGTTCATCGTACACGGACTCCCGAGAAAATGTCAATGCTCACCATGTTTTATTGGATTTAATTTTAAATCTAACATGCCTGCAAGGTAAATGCCATGACCAGGACATTCGCCTGATTTCATGCAAGAAATTCTTTCATTTTTGACACGGTGTGGTTCCAGGATGACATGTGTGGCTGTCACACAGAGACTATTGTGGCAGAGATGTGAAGCATCTAAATTCGCTCTTATCAATGTTCTTCTGTGGTGCAGCATATAGCTTAGCCGGTGTGCGGTGATGGTACGTCTATTGCCACATCTAAACTTGCAGTTAACTGCACCGTATTTCACGCCTGTACCTTTTGTGCAGCCTGTCCACAATAAACATTTAGTTTGTTGAAATACAAACATTTTAATTAATTTATCTGAATATTTTTCATAAAATGTATCCTCCATGATGCCTCACTGTGTAGTGTGTTTCCGTTGCTAGGGACTTAAATAGGTATGGCAATTTTTTAGAAAAATTTGTCAGGCACTCCTATCTCAAACACTGTGCAATATTTATTTTGGTAATTTCTCCACATGTTTTTTTTCTATACACATTTCAAAAATGCCACATTACTTGACAGGGCACCATATGAGTAAGCATTTTACTGTTGAACATATTCTAATCTGGCATAACTCTACACTGTACACACTTTCTCATCCGGCATATATCAACACCTAACCCTATTTTCCAGAAAGTCCAGTATGTGTTCTACAAACATATCACATACAGGCAGTTGTTATGTTGCATTTAGATTTATAATGATTTTTTTACTTTTTCCCTATTAGACAACTGTAAATATACATGATACATGACCTTAAAATGTTGATTCTTCAAAGGCCAGACATCTCTTAATGAGTTCAATTGCACAGTATTACACAACCCAATTAGTAGACATTCAATACACTGTGGCACTTGCCTGATTGAGTATTGACCAAGTCAAGTGACTGTATGTCCTGGCAGCCTGGGCCTACCAAGTCAAAGAGGATGAGAGACTACTTTAAGGCCAAACGACAGAGATGTCAAGACGACATATACAGAAAGATTCAGCTTGATCCCAAACCAGCAAGTCGTACAGTAACAATAGTAGCAGTGACAGCAACGGCAGTGACACCAGTGAGAAGAAGGCGCCGACAGCCACCCGAAAATTGTATCGATCACCCATATTCATTAAGGTCACAAAAATTGGCTGATCAACTCTTACGCAAGCAGAGAGTAGACAGACACATAGACAAACTCACACACACACGAGCACAATGTGCATACACAACATTATAACAATACAACATACTGTATTTCTGCAGCATCTACTTGGGCTGTAAATTGACCTTCATCCATGCAAACACAATGCGAAGACCTAGACCATTCGACACACACGACACCACCTGCCTCCCGACATTCATGCGAACACAATCAGATTACGAGCACCACGAAAATCTTAAGTTCCATGATCAATTGACATGATGCAATGCTACATCGGTGACAGCAGGGGTTGACTGATGTTGACATATATCAGTGACCAGTCGTACGTAACGATCACACTTCGGAAATTTTCATCGTACACGGACTCCCGAGAAAATGTAAATGCTCACCATTTTTTAATGGATTTAATTTTAAAACTAACATACCTGCAGGATAAATGCCATGACCAGGACATTCTCCTGATTTCATGCAAGAAATTCTTTCATTTTTGACACGGTGTGGTTCCAGGCTGACATGTGTGGCTGTCACACAGAGACTATTGTGGCAGAGATGTGAAGCATCTAGATTCGCTCTTATAAATGTTCTCCTGTGGTGCAGCATACAGCTTAACCAGTGTGCCGTGATGGTACGTCTATTGCCACATCTAAACTTGCAGTTAACTGCACCGTATTTCACGTCTGTGCCTTTTGTGCAGCCTGTCCACAATAAACATTTACTTTGTTGAAATACACACATTTTCATTAATTTTATCCGAATATTTTTCATAAAATGTGTCCTCCATGATGCCTCACTGTGTAGTGTGTTTCCGTTGCTAGGGACTTAAATAGGTATGGAAATTTTTTAGAAAAAAATTTGAGGCACTCCTATCTCAAACACTGTGCAATATTTATTTTGGTAATTCATCCACATGTTTTTTTTCTATACACATTTCAAAAATACCACCCTACTTGACAGGGCACCATATGAGTAAGCATTTTACTGTTGGACATATTCTAATCTGGCATAACTCTACACTGTACACACTTTCTCATACGGCATATATCAATACCTAACCCTATTTTCCAGAAAATCCAGTATGTGTTCTGTAAATGTATCACATACAGGAAGTTGTTATGTTGCATTTAGATTGATATTGATTTTTTTACTTTTTCTCTATTAGAGAACCGTAAATATACATGATACATGACCTTAAAATGTGGATTCTTCAAAGGCCAGACGTCTTAATGAGTTCAATTGCACAGTATTACACTACCCAATTAGTAGATATTCAATACACTGTGGCACTTGCCTGATTGAGTACTGACCAAGTCAGGTGACAGTATGTCCTGGCAGCCTGGGCCTACCAAGTAAAAGAGGATGAGAGACTACTTTAAGGCGAAACGACAGAGATGCCAAGACGACATATACAGAAAGAGTCAGCTTGATCCCAAAACAGCAAGTTGTACAGTAACAACATTATCAGTGACAGCAACGGCAGTTACACTAGTGAGAAGGAGGCACTGACAGCCACTCAAAAATCGTACCGATCACCCATATTCGTTAAGTTTACGAAAATTGACTGATCAACTCTTACTCAAGCAGAGAGTAGACAGACACATAGACACCCACACACATGAGCACAATGTGCATACACAACATTATAACAATACAACATTCTGTATTTCTGCAGCATCTACTTGGGCTACAAATTGACCTTCATCCATGCAAACACAATGCGAAGACCTAGACCATCCGACACACACGACACCATCTGCCTACCGATATTCATGCGAACACAATCAGACTACGAACACCACGAACATCTTGAGTACCATGATCAATCGACAGGATGCAGTGCTACATCAGTGACAGCAGGGGCTCACTGTTGTTGACATATATCAGTGGCCAGTCGTACATAACGATCACACTTCGGAAAAGTTCATCGTACACGGACTCCCGAGAAAATGTCAATGCTCACCATGTTTTATTGGATTTAATTTTAAATCTAACATGCCTGCAAGGTAAATGCCATGACCAGGACATTCGCCTGATTTCATGCAAGAAATTCTTTCATTTTTGACACGGTGTGGTTCCAGGATGACATGTGTGGCTGTCACACAGAGACTATTGTGGCAGAGATGTGAAGCATCTAAATTCGCTCTTATCAATGTTCTTCTGTGGTGCAGCATATAGCTTAGCCGGTGTGCGGTGATGGTACGTCTATTGCCACATCTAAACTTGCAGTTAACTGCACCGTATTTCACGCCTGTACCTTTTGTGCAGCCTGTCCACAATAAACATTTAGTTTGTTGAAATACAAACATTTTAATTAATTTATCTGAATATTTTTCATAAAATGTATCCTCCATGATGCCTCACTGTGTAGTGTGTTTCCGTTGCTAGGGACTTAAATAGGTATGGCAATTTTTTAGAAAAATTTGTCAGGCACTCCTATCTCAAACACTGTGCAATATTTATTTTGGTAATTTCTCCACATGTTTTTTTTCTATACACATTTCAAAAATGCCACATTACTTGACAGGGCACCATATGAGTAAGCATTTTACTGTTGAACATATTCTAATCTGGCATAACTCTACACTGTACACACTTTCTCATCCGGCATATATCAACACCTAACCCTATTTTCCAGAAAGTCCAGTATGTGTTCTACAAACATATCACATACAGGCAGTTGTTATGTTGCATTTAGATTTATAATGATTTTTTTACTTTTTCCCTATTAGACAACTGTAAATATACATGATACATGACCTTAAAATGTTGATTCTTCAAAGGCCAGACATCTCTTAATGAGTTCAATTGCACAGTATTACACAACCCAATTAGTAGACATTCAATACACTGTGGCACTTGCCTGATTGAGTATTGACCAAGTCAAGTGACTGTATGTCCTGGCAGCCTGGGCCTACCAAGTCAAAGAGGATGAGAGACTACTTTAAGGCCAAACGACAGAGATGTCAAGACGACATATACAGAAAGATTCAGCTTGATCCCAAACCAGCAAGTCGTACAGTAACAATAGTAGCAGTGACAGCAACGGCAGTGACACCAGTGAGAAGAAGGCGCCGACAGCCACCCGAAAATTGTATCGATCACCCATATTCATTAAGGTCACAAAAATTGGCTGATCAACTCTTACGCAAGCAGAGAGTAGACAGACACATAGACAAACTCACACACACACGAGCACAATGTGCATACACAACATTATAACAATACAACATACTGTATTTCTGCAGCATCTACTTGGGCTGTAAATTGACCTTCATCCATGCAAACACAATGCGAAGACCTAGACCATTCGACACACACGACACCACCTGCCTCCCGACATTCATGCGAACACAATCAGATTACGAGCACCACGAAAATCTTAAGTTCCATGATCAATTGACATGATGCAATGCTACATCGGTGACAGCAGGGGTTGACTGATGTTGACATATATCAGTGACCAGTCGTACGTAACGATCACACTTCGGAAATTTTCATCGTACACGGACTCCCGAGAAAATGTAAATGCTCACCATTTTTTAATGGATTTAATTTTAAAACTAACATACCTGCAGGATAAATGCCATGACCAGGACATTCTCCTGATTTCATGCAAGAAATTCTTTCATTTTTGACACGGTGTGGTTCCAGGCTGACATGTGTGGCTGTCACACAGAGACTATTGTGGCAGAGATGTGAAGCATCTAGATTCGCTCTTATAAATGTTCTCCTGTGGTGCAGCATACAGCTTAACCAGTGTGCCGTGATGGTACGTCTATTGCCAACATCTAAACTTGCAGTTAACTGCACCGTATTTCACGTCTGTGCCTTTTGTGCAGCCTGTCCACAATAAACATTTACTTTGTTGAAATACACACATTTTCATTAATTTTATCCGAATATTTTTCATAAAATGTGTCCTCCATGATGCCTCACTGTGTAGTGTGTTTCCGTTGCTAGGGACTTAAATAGGTATGGAAATTTTTTAGAAAAAAATTTGAGGCACTCCTATCTCAAACACTGTGCAATATTTATTTTGGTAATTCATCCACATGTTTTTTTTCTATACACATTTCAAAAATACCACCCTACTTGACAGGGCACCATATGAGTAAGCATTTTACTGTTGGACATATTCTAATCTGGCATAACTCTACACTGTACACACTTTCTCATACGGCATATATCAATACCTAACCCTATTTTCCAGAAAATCCAGTATGTGTTCTGTAAATGTATCACATACAGGAAGTTGTTATGTTGCATTTAGATTGATATTGATTTTTTTACTTTTTCTCTATTAGAGAACCGTAAATATACATGATACATGACCTTAAAATGTGGATTCTTCAAAGGCCAGACGTCTTAATGAGTTCAATTGCACAGTATTACACTACCCAATTAGTAGATATTCAATACACTGTGGCACTTGCCTGATTGAGTACTGACCAAGTCAGGTGACAGTATGTCCTGGCAGCCTGGGCCTACCAAGTAAAAGAGGATGAGAGACTACTTTAAGGCGAAACGACAGAGATGCCAAGACGACATATACAGAAAGAGTCAGCTTGATCCCAAAACAGCAAGTTGTACAGTAACAACATTATCAGTGACAGCAACGGCAGTTACACTAGTGAGAAGGAGGCACTGACAGCCACTCAAAAATCGTACCGATCACCCATATTCGTTAAGTTTACGAAAATTGACTGATCAACTCTTACTCAAGCAGAGAGTAGACAGACACATAGACACCCACACACATGAGCACAATGTGCATACACAACATTATAACAATACAACATTCTGTATTTCTGCAGCATCTACTTGGGCTACAAATTGACCTTCATCCATGCAAACACAATGCGAAGACCTAGACCATCCGACACACACGACACCATCTGCCTACCGATATTCATGCGAACACAATCAGACTACGAACACCACGAACATCTTGAGTACCATGATCAATCGACAGGATGCAGTGCTACATCAGTGACAGCAGGGGCTCACTGTTGTTGACATATATCAGTGGCCAGTCGTACATAACGATCACACTTCGGAAAAGTTCATCGTACACGGACTCCCGAGAAAATGTCAATGCTCACCATGTTTTATTGGATTTAATTTTAAATCTAACATGCCTGCAAGGTAAATGCCATGACCAGGACATTCGCCTGATTTCATGCAAGAAATTCTTTCATTTTTGACACGGTGTGGTTCCAGGATGACATGTGTGGCTGTCACACAGAGACTATTGTGGCAGAGATGTGAAGCATCTAAATTCGCTCTTATCAATGTTCTTCTGTGGTGCAGCATATAGCTTAGCCGGTGTGCGGTGATGGTACGTCTATTGCCACATCTAAACTTGCAGTTAACTGCACCGTATTTCACGCCTGTACCTTTTGTGCAGCCTGTCCACAATAAACATTTAGTTTGTTGAAATACAAACATTTTAATTAATTTATCTGAATATTTTTCATAAAATGTATCCTCCATGATGCCTCACTGTGTAGTGTGTTTCCGTTGCTAGGGACTTAAATAGGTATGGCAATTTTTTAGAAAAATTTGTCAGTCACTCCTATCTCAAACACTGTGCAATATTTATTTTGGTAATTTCTCCACATGTTTTTTTTCTATACACATTTCAAAAATGCCACATTACTTGACAGGGCACCATATGAGTAAGCATTTTACTGTTGAACATATTCTAATCTGGCATAACTCTACACTGTACACACTTTCTCATCCGGCATATATCAACACCTAACCCTATTTTCCAGAAAGTCCAGTATGTGTTCTACAAACATATCACATACAGGCAGTTGTTATGTTGCATTTAGATTTATAATGATTTTTTTACTTTTTCCCTATTAGACAACTGTAAATATACATGATACATGACCTTAAAATGTTGATTCTTCAAAGGCCAGACATCTCTTAATGAGTTCAATTGCACAGTATTACACAACCCAATTAGTAGACATTCAATACACTGTGGCACTTGCCTGATTGAGTATTGACCAAGTCAAGTGACTGTATGTCCTGGCAGCCTGGGCCTACCAAGTCAAAGAGGATGAGAGACTACTTTAAGGCCAAATGACAGAGATGTCAAGACGACATATACAGAAAGATTCAGCTTGATCCCAAACCAGCAAGTCGTACAGTAACAACAGTAGCAGTGACAGCAACGGCAGTGACACCAGTGAGAAGGAGGCGCCGACAGCCACCCGAAAATTGTACCGATCACCCATATTCGTTAAGGCCACGAAAATCTTACGCAAGCAGAGAGTAGACAGACACTTAGACATACAATTAGTAGACATTCAATACACTGTGTGGCACTTGCCTGATTGAGTACTGACCAAGTCAGGTGACTGTATGTCCTGGCAGCCTGGGCCTAGGAGCTGAATCCCAGTAGTCAGTCTGCCAAGATGTCATTAGGGTCACTCCCAACCTCATCTTGCTTGTTTAATTAGCTGAAATAAACTAAAAAGATTGTTTAATCACCCTTCTGCAATGTCATTGGTCCATTTCTTATATAGATTTCCAAATGGAGGCTTCACTAATGTGATTCTCTCCCCATCCCCCCCCCCCTTATCACACCCAAGTTCTGTAACTGTCATTTGGACTTTCAGACTCATTAGAAGTATGTGATTTCAAATAACGATTTGTCCCTTTCATCTGTGATTTTTCCGGGATTATTCTGCATTTTTACAATGAAGGAGACTGCAAATGATGAGACTTAGCAAATGTAGTGATAGGAAGACACCGTCTGTTGGAGGATTGAGGAGAAATCGGTGCGGTTTCCAACAAGGCCACCGATATTTTGAATCAATGCATGGTGAATAGTAAGTAAGTAAATGTTTATTTTTCCAACAAAAGATACATACAGTGTTTATGGTATATCAGAATGAGTATGTCAGAAAAAAAAGGGTATACTGAACAGCGTTCGAAATAGCACTTGTCCGTTTGTCCGGGACAAGTGATTTTTGGCCCGGACAAGTAAAATGACTCTACATGGTTATCCGGTGGACAAGTGAACATTTACAGTAAATAGTGACGCGTGCAACATTGCAAACTTTTTATTTGAGGAAATTCAAATGTAAATGAAGTTTGCTAGCAATTGCGCGCGTTCCAATTTTGTTAGTATGTCAGCGTCTTGTCGTTCCGCCGCCAGTGTGTTGTACGTCAGCGTTCGGCTGAGTTTAGTGTCTGCGTTAACAGGGTCATCCGCTGAGCGCACCGACCTAGCTCTGTCATACGCATAGGACAGACCCCGTAACAGCCATCGGTGATCGAGGCTGTATTTCACATAATTGTAAATCGTTCAGTTTGGCCAACGTACAACTTGCTTCCAATCACGGATCATATTTGATGAACTTTGGAAATAGTAGACTTTGTAGTGCTACCTGTTATTTGAATAATTGTATAGTTTTAACCATTATTACGCCTAACCCACGCGGACTCGGCAGTCTTCCAAGTTTAGCTAAGACCAAGACCCAGTCATCGAACTTTAGCCGATCCAGATCGGTGACAATTTTCAAAACTTGTAACTGGCTCTCCGGTAAATCTATGGTGCTGGTTGATAAACGGAATACTAATGAAATTTCAGAAGTGTTGTATCTATGTAACGTTTATTTTAACCATAAAGTGCGAGTTTTCGAAACCGAATTATGCAAGACGCGCGGCCGGGTACGGGGAGCCAACGGCCGTTGACATGTCGGCTTCCGCGAACTACGGCGGTCTGCGCGCGGCAGCAATGTTACGACGTAACTAAATCTATAAATTATATTCCGTCTGGTAAATGTAATTCGGGCACCGTTAAAACTGTTTTATCATCATTGAAATGGTAATATAACATTTAGAAAAAATATGCCTTTGTTTGCTGATGATCAATTGAATATTATCTTCGTTTGTAAAATACAGAACTTTGTTAATATTGAAGTTCATAGACATTGAGGTTTAACAAAATATTATCAGATTATATAGTTTATTATGATTTTTGTGACAACATTTCCTGGATTTGCATTGGTCATGTTCCTAGTGGTTGAATGGCATCTTTAGTGACAAACTGATGCCAACATTTTACAGCAGTGTTATATATGTTATATATATATATATATATATATATACACCATATTAAACATAAACAGTTTTTGCAACATTATAAACCAAATGGCAAGGAAAACAATTGTCTCATTCCTATCATCGTAATAATGATTTGTTATTAATAAAAGCATTCATATCAGCATCACTAAAATATTGGTATACATCATGTAACGTACGTGTCTACTTTTAATATTCGTGATGAATAATAATGGACCGCAAAATAGTTGTAAACATAATTTTGCAATTTCAAAATTTGCAGATTAAATCAAATTGTGTCTTTGATCACAATTTAAGTCACTCAGATGTACATGCAACGAAACAGCAGGAACATTGTGTTGTTGTCATAAAAATAAGACAGACTTTTTTTTCCAAAGCTTCGATTCCCCTTGACAACCACCCGGACAAGTTAAAATTTTGGCGGACAAGTAGATTTCAAAACTTACTTGTCCGGCGGACAAGTAAAAATTTTGGCTTATTTCTATCGCTGCTGAAGAAACTCTTATAGTTGTATACCCCTAAGAATTATTTATTTACAACACATGGAATATGGCAAATATTACATAATAGTACAATGTTAGTTATTATTGGCTATTACAATATAAATAAAAAAAAATAAGACATTGATAGTATAGTACTTATTTGACAATTAATAATTTATATTGGCTTACAGCAAATTACAATACAATCATATTTTAGTTGCGATTTGCTCACAATATCGATAACAGTGTAGTGCAAATTAGAAATACAGTTTGGATTGTTTTTGACCAATGACCTGTTTTTAGTTATATTTGTCGATCATGTTCCTTTTTAATTTACAAACAATAAACATAATCAACAGAAACACCACACAGTCATGTATGGATGCCACGACTCGGCATGGTTGACTTTTGAAGAGTCATTAAGGCATGGTGATTTTGGAGAAAAATGTTGAAAACAACACACTTTATAGGCACCAATGTTACAAGCACTCTGCAATTTTAATTTGTGTAATCCCTCCAGGTGTTTGTGTTTTATGTACATTTCAAAGATGCCACCAAACTTGGCAAGGCACCAGAAAAATCAGCACTTCGCTGTTGGACAATTTGTAATCCAGCACAACGTTCTCAGGTGGCACTATGAACTCCTGATACAGTTTTCCAGAAAATCCAATCAGTGTTTTATAAGAAAATTCAATACAGGCAGTTGTTACGTTACATTCAAATGAATATTGATTTTTTTACCTTGTGCCCTATTTAAAAAGGTAAACATCAACAAAAAGTCACCTTAGGGTGTGAAATCCTCAAAGGCCAGACGTCTCAAGCAGTTCAATTACATAATATTACACAGCTTAATTAGCAGACATTCAGAAAACAATGCCACTTGCTTAACTGGCCAGAAGGTCCAGTCAATAGACAGATCTGATAACAGGCTCCTGCTATGGCCTACTCCAGCTAATCACTGTCCTCAGACTTCATTAGGGTCAATGACAACATATTCACTTGTGTTTAATTAGCTGAAGTAAACAAAAAACGATTGATGAATCTCCCTGCTGCAATGTTATTGGTTCATTTTCATTCAGATTTTCAAATTGACGCTTAACTACTGGCATACGCACCCCACCCCCCTTATAAGACATGTGTTCCGTCACTGTGATTTTGACTTGCAGACTGATGAGAAGTCTGTAATATCCAAAAACGGTTTGTCCCATTCAACTGTAGTTTTGCCATACACGTATTTTCAGTAATTGTTTCAAGATATTTGAAATAAAACGCATCCTCCGACATTGTGCAATGACTATAGCGTGCTTTCGTTGCCAGGCTCTCTACTTGGGCTCAGCACACTGTCAGTTTTCCCATTGGCGACCATGTTAATGTTTTGTGTGATTATAAGAAAACGTGACCTATAAAGTTTCTTAAACTTCCCACCTGCTGTTATTATCATCTCTTTGACATGCTGGTCGATTTTAGTCAAAATCTAATATCTCTAGCTCTTGCAAAATGCCTGTATGTATGACATCCGTCAATATTTACAAATGCATGCAGGCAGTAATCCGGCTAAAGTGTCAACTAGCCAAATTGCTGCCAGATACCCTTCCGCTTAGTAAAATCAGCTAAAAAGACAACATTTTACTGTCAACCGCTGCTACAATCACATCTAGAAATCTGACTACTCAAATGCACTTATGTCAGAGCAAGTGAACATTGTAAAAAATCATTTCTCAAAAATATAATGCACTTTTTTTCGTCTGTAATCAAGCAGGAAGTTCAACAGTGTGCTGACCCCTTAACGGTACCCGATGCTGATGGCAGTAACCAAGCAGGAAGTCTAACAGTGTCCTGACCCCGGCATGTCGCAAGCGGAGAGATTCAGGTTGAATCGGTCACGTGACTTTCAACATGGCGGATTATAATCGAAAGGTAAGTAACCTTTCTTCTTCATCCAGTAATCCACTACCGTCATTACTGATGACTTCGTGGATGGTGTGGTGTTTGTTGCATGCGCCAGGTGTGCAAGTGTGCAGTGCTGGTTGTAACTGTTTATAAAAACCATGTGCAAGTTAAAACAAACAGGGGTCATTCTTAGTTAGACTTTGTTTGTTTGCAGCAGTGTCGGCAAGGCATAGGTATGTGGACAAAAATGTCAAGCTTGCCCAATGTCTAAACAAATAACACTGATGAAAAGAGGTTTAAAAAACATAAACAATGATACCAAAATCACTTAATTATGTAGAATATTAATTGAGTTATTGATTTTTTTGTTTCAGGAATCGGCCTTTGTTTTAGTCCTACTAAATACATACATTTGCATTACAGCTGTGTGACCGAAAATGTGACTTTTTCCTCAAAAAAGCATGTAACTTCCTTAATAATAAAGATATCTTCATAAAATTTGGACTGAAGACATAGGGTAATGAGTTCTTTCAAAAGATCTAATCAAAACTGCAATATAAGATACAAGTATTAATTAATTAGTGTTAATAATATTAATTACAGCTGTCCAGTCCACACCTGAAATTACAGAAACTATCCTAAAAATGAATCAGTAATATACAAAATGCAGTTGTTTTTACCTTTCAAAGCCAAATAACTGTTCTTGGTTAGTTGTTATGAACAGAGTATTTGATGACAACAATGAGCAGTGGGCTGTTCAGTGCTAGTATCGCTGGTACTTGGTTGGATTTCCTGAGAAATGTCAATGTGCAAGTCAAACTTCTGATTGCATAAGGACGGAAATGTGATTAATTCATTTGAATCACTAAGTTTTTTTTAACTTATTGTCTATAGTTTGTGATACAGTTCTCTTAATTGCATTATTTAAGGTATTTGAGCCTTGTTCAGCATAGATTGATGGAAAATGTGCTCGCAATTGTCTCTCTGTCTTGGCTCTGCTACACTCCCCCGAGGTAATATACCAGTATAATATGTGTCTATTACAAAGATCATCAACCTTTGGAAGAGTTGAGAAATTATCCAGAATATGCTGCTTTTTCAATATCAACATGGGTACCACTACCAGGTGGCCCTCCACGGGACTTCTTCTTTGGAGGCATCTATACATCATGAAAAAGAAACAATATTTTTCAGAAATATATAACAATTCAATAGATATGCAGAGCTAACAAGTTTGGCTTAAATGAAATTCCACCTGAAATGCAAAATAATTCCCTTTCATGAAAGTAAAAACACTTCCTCTGCATCACACCCCTAAGAGCACATGGTGATTTGTTTGTAAACATTGAACCAGAGCCAACCAGATTGAGAGAAATTGGTCACATGACCTGAATGCGTGTTTTAGCGATGGAAAGAACTGGTCATAAATCCACAATCATCTGCTTTGTGGTAAATCATCTGGCAATTAAACACATATTTCTAATGTCCTAAATCATAGCTACAGCTGCACAAAACATAACATATATGATTTCTACAATATAAACATGTTTAAATCAGCAGAGATGGTGCAACCATTTTCATTTGCCATGACGCATCGACGCTGCTGCACCTCAAGATTCCGCAAGCTGACAAACCACTTCGCAACATAAGATCGTTTTAAAACTTCGTCAGTTATGAGATAAAAACCTATATTTTATGTCTATATACCTTTCATTACCGCCTATAGAGTTTATCACAGTTTTATTTTGCGTTGAAATGGGGACTAGTTTTCGGAAAAGCGTCCAAGGCTAAATAATTGTCGGATTTGAACAAATAAAAAACGCGGCAGTCAATGAATATCCCGACTACATCATATCCAGTGAATCACTCGGATTTTCCGTTCCAACAGCCAGACACAGGGCGCTCTTTGTGGGGATGCCCTCAACGCCAGGCGAGACCCCGGAAGCACGAATTTGGAACAAAGATGGCGGACAATGATCGACAGATATCCACATACCTACAAGGCACTGCTTGAAGCATCTAGACAGGGAGATTGAACTGATTGGGCGGTTAGATTATTCCAGGGTATAATTGTGGCTATAAAAGGAATGTTGGAAATTCTGTGTTCGGCTTTGTGTATGGGCTCAGCACACTGTTAGTTTTCTCACTGGCGACCATGTTAACGTTTTGTGTGATTATAAAAAAATATGACCTACAAAGTTTCTTAAACTTCTCACCTGCTGTTATTATCAACTCATTGACATGCTGGTTGAGTTTAGTCAAAATATAATATTTCTAGCTCTTGTGAAATGCCTGTATGTGTGACACCCGTCAATATTTACGAATGGATGCAGGCAGTAATCCGGCAAAGGGTCAACTAGCCAAATTGCTGCCAAATACCGTTCCACTTAGTAAAGTCAGCTACCAATGCACCATTTTACTGTCAACAGCTTCTACAATCACACCGGGAAATCTGACTACTCAAATGCACTTATGTCAGAGCAGGTGAATTAAAAAAAAAATCATTTCTCAAAAATAAATTGCACTTTTTCGTTTGTAACCAAGCAGGAAGTTCAACAGTGTCCTGATCCCAAGTAGACATGGTGATTTTGGAGAAAAAAATGTCGAAAACAACACACTTTATAAGCACCCATGTTACAAGCACTCTGGAATTTTATTTTTGGTAATCCCTCCACATGTTTATGTTTTATGCACATTTCAAAGGTGCCACCAAACTTGGCAAGACACCAGAAAAATCAGCACTTCGCTGTTGGACAATTTGTAATCCAGCACAACGTTCTCAGGTGGCACTATGAACTCCTGATACAGTTTTCCAGAAATTCCAATAAGTGTTTTATAAGAAAATTCAATACAGCCAGTTGTTATGTTACATTCAAATGTATATTGATTTTTTTACCTTGTGCCTTATTTACAAAGGTAAACATCAACAAAAAGTCACCTTAGAGTATGAATTCCTCAAAGGCCTGATGTCTCAAGCAGTTCAATTACATAATATTACACAGCTCTGCTTAATTAGCAGACATTCAGAAAACAATGCCATTTGCTTGATTGGCCAGAAGGTCCAGTCAGTAGACAGATCTGATAACAGGCTCAGGCTATGGCAGACTCCAGCTAATCACTGTCCTCCCACTTCATTAGGGTCAATGACAACATATTCATGTGTGTTTAATTAGCTGAAATAAAAAAAAAACGACTGATGAATCACCCTGCTGCAATGTTATTGGTTCATTTTCATTCAGATTTTCAAATTGAGGCTTAACTACTGGCATACGCACCCCACCCCCCACCCCCTTATAAGACATGTGTTCTGTCACTGTGATTTCAACTTGCAGACTGATGAGAAGTCTGTAATATCCAAAAACGGTTTGTCCCATACAACTGTAGTTTTGCCATACACGTATTTTCAGTAATTGTTTCAAAATATTTGAAGTAAAACGCGTCCTCCATGATTGTGCAATGACTATAGCGTGCTTCCGTTGCCAGGCTCTCTACTTGGGCTCAGCACCCTGTTAGTTTTCCGATTGGCGACCATGTTAACGTTTTGTGTGATTATAAGAAAACATAACCTACAAAGTTTCTTAAACTTCTCACCTGCTGTTATTATCATATCATTGACATGCTAGTCGAGTTTAGTCAAAATCTAATATTTATAGCTCTCGTAAAATGCTTGTATGTGTGACACCCATCAATATTTATGAATTGATGCAGGCAGTAATCCGGCTAAAGGGTCAACTAGCCAAATTACTGCCAAATACCCTTCCGCTTAATAAAAATGTTGAGCCTCGCAATGCTGTGGCGTCACCATAAACGTATCTGGCAGCAAGCTTCTGTACCAGCTCCAGTTTGTCGATGTTTCGCTTGGTGGCAGGGTCCCAAACGGCAGAAGCATACTCTATTGTTGGTCTGACGTATGTTTGATAGCAGTATGAATTAAGGTCTGGGGCAGTTGCTGGTGTTTCGGTTAAGGAGGGCAAGGGCGCTATTGGCTTTTTTAGTGATGGCGTCCACGTGGTGGTTCCAGGACAGTTTGCTATTGATGTTGACGCCTAGGTATATAGTGGCAGAATAATCATATATTGATTGTGGCCACTTAACGGAAGAAGAAGAAGGTACTTTGCTGTGTTGTATAGGTGTTCTCCTGTAGACACTTCCAATTGCCTAGCTTTCTGCTGTTTTGATTTGGGGATGTGGTCTATGGCTAAGGCTAATTTGTGTTCATGAATGAAATATTCTGAGAGAATGGGTTTAATTTTATTGGTGATTCTTAAGATTTCACATTTGTCTGGGTGGAATCTCATGAGCCAGGTCTTCTCCCATTCCTGAAGCCTATTGAGGTCCTCCTGCAGGCGCACTGAGTCTTCCACGCTGCTGATACAGTACGCTGTCATCTGCATACAGTTTGATGTCATGCAGTTTGGTATATCGTTGATGTAAACAAGAAACAGCAGCGAGCGTAACACAGTGCCCTGCGGGACGCCTGGTAGGACGGGGTCTCTTTGGAAGAGCTTCCATTCACTAGGACTCTCTGTATCCAGTTATGTAGGAATGATTCGATCCATTCTAGGGTGTTGCCCCAGACCCCGTAGTATTTTAGTAATGTGTTCAAGGAGTTTGCATAAGACAGAGGTTAGGGAGATGGAGCAGTAGTTTTTAGCTTTCCCTCTGTCGCCTTTTTTGAATGCTGGTACTACATCTGCTTTAAGCCAATCAGATGGGGTGTGTTGTTGAATGGAGGCCTGGAATAGCAGGGTTTTGGCAGGGGATAGGAGGGTTATGGCAGAGGATAGGAGGGTTATGGCAGGGATAGGAGGGTTATGACTGGGGATACTCATCAGCAGTTTCTTTCAACACTCTGGTGGGAATCTCATCAGGTCCTGTGGCTTTATGTGGGTTTAATCCCTTGTTCACTCCTTTGACACAATGACGTCATGCTGATGTCTGATAATGTGGGATATGGGCTGGGGCCTAGGCTTGGTAGGGGGCCATCTGGTTCTTTTGTGAATACTGATGAGAACTGGTCAATTAGTATCTGGGCTTGGATTTTATTGTCACTATGTGTCTGATCTTCTCTCTTAAGGGGGGATACTCCAACATTGTCCCTTTGATTTGACAAAAGTCCAGAGCTTTTTCTTAGCACTCCATCTGTGATTAGACCATTGACATAGCGGTCGTGTGCTTGTCTACAAGTGCGCTGCAGCTCGTTTTTCAAGCTGCGATACCTTTCCCATTCCTGGATTTGTTTGGCTTGAGGGTATGCTCGCTGCTTACTTTTGGCTAGCCACTTGATTTGTGCGCTTACCCATGGTTGGTTGCATTTAGTTGAGGTCGTCTTAGTTGGAACATGCCTGTTTATAAGGAATTTCAGGCCTGCTTTGAGAGACTGCCATATCTTTTCCACTGGCGATTCTGCTGAGAATTTGTCAAGGATTGGTGATGATAGTCTGGCGGCTTCTGCCTTTATTTCTGTGATGTTTACTTTGGACCAGAGGAAGACTTTTCTCCTGGCTGGTTTGGTGCGGGTGACACTAGCTGTAGCCTCAAGAAGGTTTGCTGCATGGTCACTCATGCCGACTATGTCCTCGATTCGATTTACAAGGGATGGTCTGTTTGTGAAAAATTAGATCTAAGCAGTTTTTCTCTCGAGTGTTTACATGGACTATTTGGTCCAGACCTAGGTCGGCTTTCATATTCAGAAAGAGCTCATTGAGGGGTTTGGGATACCGAACTTTGTAAGGGGCTGGTTTGGTGGAGTCAGTTAGCCAGTCAATGTCGGGCAAGTTAAAGTCGCTGGATACCCAGAATGTTGCTCTGGGGTTTGATTGCATGAGAGAGGCCATGGTCTCTCTTACGTATGTGGCCATGGCGACGTCTCTGTTAGGGGGCCAATAGACGTAAATAACAATTACTGTTGGTTGGTTGTGTGGCATTTTGATTTTGCATGCTGATATTTCGCTTCCAGTGTGGTTTTCGTTTGCTATAGGGATAATGATGATATCTTCTGCTACAATATCGTCTTTAATTGCGATGAGGATCCCACCATACCCATCGCTAATGTTCTCATCTCTGTCTGTTCTAGATATTGTGTGATTGCCAGATGGGAGGAATTCGGGGTCTTTTGTTGTGCTTGTGAGCTGGGTTTCTGTTGCTACAATAATGTCTGGGGAGATGGATTCTGTGGTGAGTGCTAGGGTGTTTTTAAAAAATGGATTGGGTGTTGGCTACTAGGATTCTTAGTGTGTTTTTGGTAGTAGGTAGTGTTTTGGGTGAGTTTGGTGTAGCTTTGGGTGATGAGGTGTGGAGAGGGCTGCCAGGGTGGTCGTGGAGTTGGTCTGGTTCAGACAGGGCACTGTATCTATTAAATAGTGACGCATCTGGGTGATAAAAAAGAGTTGAATCCGTGAAGTTGGGTGTCCTGCATCTGTCGCATTGCCATGGGGTTTCAGGTTTTAGACTAAGGAAGACTATAGTTTACATACCTAGGCATGATTTATGGTATCAGCTGTTGCTGTCTTCACAAGCAACTGATAGATTCGTTTTAAACCATGTGTCTGCACGTTTGCATATTCCACATGGGAATTTCTACATCTCCACTGGTGAGGAGCGTGTGATTTTGTGTTGCGGTTGGGCCGGAGTGGGGGGAGTGTGGGTTTGCAACATCTACATTGGATCTAACTATAATCCATAAATTAACTATAATAACAAAATATACTACTAATGTACAACCAGATGCCATTCCAATAAAACCATGTGATTGTAAAAAGTTATACTAAACTTTTAAAAGTGCAAAGGTTGGGTTAGTGCAGTATAAGCAAATACAGTGTAATAGGTTATATGATAGTTTTAGTCCTTGGCCGACTCAGGACATAAATGAAGGGCTGTTAGTGACTCAATAGGTAGTACTAGTAGAACAGAGGAGGGGAGATTAGTCCTTATTTAATGGTTGTAAGTTTACGTATATGCGCGTATAGTGGTGATGATAATATTGTTCGTCTGTCAATTTCGGATAATGACAATCATTAGAATTGGTGAAATTAGGTGCCAAAGTAGGAGCGGGAAAAAGAAAAGACAACACTTGATGCATGCCCACTCCTCCTAAGTAGCATTGTACAAAATATAAACTGAAATATGTAGTTTTCAGTTTGCTTTTTACATCTGATAACACAATAATATACATTTTATTTGAGCAATATACACAATGAAGTGTATAAATGTGTATTTGGAATATCCAACAAAGTGAAATAAGGTTTTTAGTCCTTTGGCCAAAGGTCCAAGGGACTATTGCCATCACTCTGCGTTCGCCATTAGCTGCCGTATCTCAGAAACCGTTCAGCAACTTTTTCTCTATTTTGCATAGACACATCTTAAGGCACTGCCACTATGCACGAGAAATTTGTATTTGATTGAATCATTCTAAGGGCTTCTAGGGCCTCCAAGGACCCCAAAACTGGTAAAAATGTAAACTTTTACATATTTTTCAAAAACTGTTCAGCAACTTTTTTTCTAATTTTGCGTATACATTTCATGTGGTAGTGTCACTGTACATAAGAAATCTGTATTTGATTTAATCATTCTAAGGGCACCAGGGCCTCACCCAGAGATCCGTCCAAAAATTCGAAAATCGCGATTTTGGACGGGTGAAATTGATTGTGGACGGGTCCGCCAGGGTGGCCCTTCCATATCCGTCCATGCCGTATTTACGACGTCATTGAAACTGCCGCGAAGCCAGTTACAAAATCTACTGAGATTGGTTTTGAAAATCGACCACCCGGATCGCCTGGCCAGCTGCCGGACACACACCTGAAACCAATTAAGGCCTCGACTTGCTTGGGTAATTGTCACCTAACTGTTAGCGGTGGTTGTCTGAAAAGCAGGCAACACTTGCGTAGACCAAATAATCAGGGTGGGGAGTTCCAATAAGCACTCGTCGATTACGACGAGGCTCGATTGGACAGTTTAGTGAACTGATTGGGTGATGTTACGCAGGCACCAATTGAGTGTATTGCTGTAATTATTAGTGCCTGGGAAGAACCCGCTCTTTCCGTTCCCAAACGATTTCCTAGACATAATTGTAACCGCATCAAAGGCACCGGCGACCACTAACAGACAACAGTGTCTAATACAGTAACTAACTAGCATTACCACATCGGCCGCTGCGGCTGTTGGATCTGGCCAGATCTGGTGCAAAACTATGACAAACCACCGGTCACGCAGTCCTTACATCGTTCAGTCCGCGTTAAATGATACATATTTAATATAATTGGAACGACAACATAACATTCTTTACAATGGTATAAAGTTTTTAGAAGTATTCCTTTATTTGATGAACTTGTCGTCCGTAATTTAGCGAAAATGCGCGCTAACAATTTCAAGCAGACGGCGCGTCGCGAAGGTACGGTTTTAGCAAAAACACAGGTCGCGGCAAATCGAAAACCCACACTTGTAGTCATATTGGGATCGTATGGTTTTTAATCAACCAACGAGGAGATGTGTTGGTGTTCACTGTTGCAGGGCTGCCTACCATTACGGATTCTTCGTATTCATTATGGAAATTCACCTCAGATTACGGCATATTACAGAAACTGCCACCGTATTACGGGAATACAAATATCCGACTACAGAAAATGATACCCATTCAAGAATTGCTAAATCTATAAATACTGCTGCTTGAGATGCCCTGAAGAAACTGTCTCATTCACTTGTTACAATTTATCAACACATTTAATCCACTACAAGTTCTACAAAGTCAGTACGGTGACGTCATCCGTTGCTGTACCTGTGTACAATGTTACAACTTTGACTGCCACAAGCCTGCTGATGACTGCCGTGGCATGTGAGCGTATTATTATCAGTGTCATTAATGCGCGTCTAGACATTAATAAAATGTACAGGTGTAGAATTATAATAATAGTGAAAAAAATAAATGTAGATGACGTTAGGTAGAACCGTTAAATTACATTAAATAGTTATGGTTTTCTGAAAGATATGGATATAATTATAAAATGTTTTAGAATAATATAAAATCAGTATTATAATTGTTGTAATTGCAGTATAAAACTATCAATTTTTTATTGAAAGGTTTTTATTTGAATACAACAATTTAACTTTGTCATTGATTGTTTATAATGGTTATAATGTTCCTGCTGTGTGTTGTAAATTTAAAAGCTCGTTGGATGATTATTGGCTATTCGCTGGAGCTGTCTTTCTCACGGTGATGCTCTACAGACGTAAACACTTGGACATGTCTGGCCATGCAGGCACTTTGACAGCTGTAATTAACACAATGTAACTTATTGGATGTTGCTAAACAAGCATCCCTTTGAAGTGCTAACCACAACCTTAACTGCCGACAGGAGTTACAGTGTAGCAACACAATAATTTTGTAGAAACAAAGTATATCTACTTTTGATGATTAAATGAGCAACTTCCTGGATTCCCAGGAACCGTCAACAGGCTGGACTTGTCACTGTATCTACTTCAGAGAAAGGTTTGATTGGCAACCTTGTGGACCAGGGAGCGGGGCGGGGTGCGACAGGTGATCATTATGGAAATTGTTTTTGTCAGGTAGACAGCCCTGACTGTTGATGTTACACGAAATCGATGCCGTCAGAAAAACAAAAGTTACGATCAGTTGAAGTGTAAACATGTCGGTTTACCTGTTATCGCCCAATATACAACTTTGTGCATCACCGATGCCATTTGTCAGTTTTCCACTATTCAAATTATGTATGTTGTGTGATAATTAAACATGATTTATAAGTGCGAAAACTAGATTTTGTTCGACGATGTTGCATCATTTTTTAACAAGATTGCGATAATCAGCCTGCAGTGGAGCATGCAGGCTGCACGTGCGACGACTGTGCTAGATTTAGTTACGTCTGCACTATTTTTAGTTTAAATTAAATTAATGTCTTGACTGATTTATAGTTCAATTGAAACATTCAAAGTAACATGAGTACACAATGTTTTAATTAATAACTGTAACTGATTATGGCCATTGCATGGCGACTTATTTAAACAAATATTTGTCAATCTAATATTTTGTTTTAGAAATTAAACAAAATCGAACTGTAGTTTTTCTAATATTATTATATGATACTTGTACAAAAAAATTGAATGCTTTAAAATTCCAAATATTAGCTTCCATAGTCTATCAGACCTTGTATACAATTTGTATACACACATTTTAATTGTATAAACAAATTGGCATTCCACATTAAATATGTTTGCTAAATTGTTATAGTTTTGTTAGTAATTTTGAAAATTGTGGCAATTAAATGTGTTCTAATGAAACAACTTATATGTGATATATTGTACGTGGCATTAAAATGTGAATAACATGCTTTGAACAAACAATATACATACAAATTAGGAATTCTCATTCAATACGTTCGATCGCGCGTCCGATCGCATGCCCGACCGCGCTTTGTAGCATGTCAAAAAAAATTTGGACTGGCAAAAATTTGATTCTGGGTGAGGCTCTCAAGGGCACCTAATGACCCCCCCAAAAGGACCCCAAAACTGGTAAATTTTTACATTTTGCCTATTTTTTTAAAACTCTTCAGTGACTTTTTCTCTAATTTTGCATATACATTTCATGTGGTAGTGCCACCATGCACAAGAAATCTGTATTTGATTGAATAATTCTCAGGGCATCAGAGGTCCCAGTCACACCATTTTATAATCATTAAATGAACATAAAAATAAACACAAATTGCAATTATAGAAAATCATTAGTTTTGAAGATACAGTTTAAAAGCTGCAGGCAACTGAGTTTAACAGGGTTCAAATGTGTCTGCTTTGCCTGTGACCAATTAAAGATTAGTCAAGGTCTCAATGGAACAATGCAGAGTGGAGTGAGGCCAGGCAGAGTTTCTGGCACAATACACAACATCTACTGTTGGGGGTGGTCTCAAGGGCCCTTCTCAAAACTACATCACTAGATAATGTAAAACCTTTGCACTTTGGGGGCCCCTGAGGTGCCCTTAGAATTATTCAATCAAATACAGATTTCTTGTGTATAATGGCAGTACCCTAAGATATGTCTATGCAAAATTTGAAAAATTGGTAATAGTCCCTTGGACCTTCGGCCCAAAGGACTAAAAATGTTAATGTTTATTACTTTATTTACAAGCATCCATTTTTAGTTTTACATGTATTGTATGAACCAATAATGTAAGGATTTTCTTAAATTAAATGACTTAATGTATAATGTTTATCTAACATTAGATAATTTGAAATAGATTACTGTTATTTTCTATGTTGTACCGGTAATTAATGTCAGAGCGGTGGGGTTCATAATGGTCCAGTGATGTGTGGTAGGTTCCTGCTGATGTTTGAATGTTGCATCCAAAACAGTACTGGTTGTGCACATCCACCAATTCCATTAATTGCCTTCAGCATGTATAATGTAGTTTTGATGTGGCCCCTACATACCTTTTTTATCTGAAGTGATATATTATTTTTTATGTGATTCAATAAAAAACACACTAACAAATCAATCATATACAGTGTTTGAAGATTTAAGTTGAACCCTGAAGATATTGTATCAGGAATTTGTTATTTCTTACTCAATATATCACTCCTGTGACAGTAAAAGTGTATATCTTGCATAACAAATGCCTCTATACTAATATGACAACAAATGCCTACATATTGATATGAATATGCACCTATGTTGCATGGACTTTTTTGCACATACAGTAAATACACTTATTTAGTAAGTGTAACACCATAATGCAATTCAACTCTTATTTTTCCATTGCACGAAAATTACATAAGGGGCATTCCATGTCAAATCAATAAAAAATATGGTGAAATTTACACGTCCGTCTTTTGATGAAACTTGGTGTGTTGGTTTATGTTCATGAGTTTATGTTACAATCCACATTTTAGGTCAATCTGACCTTCCTTTCCAGAGATAGGGGTCATCAAATTACTGAATGTTCTTCAGGATAGTTCGTTTTCAAATCAGAAACTTTCATTTTTCATATCCAAGATGTATTTAATTTACCTGGTAGAGGCTTTCGTCAACATATCACTTCGACTTCATCAGTACCAATCTGTTGATGCGTGTTCTGGTTTTCCTGATCCAGATGGCTTCCTTGATATGCCGGATTCTTCTGTTGGATTTCTTGTCAGAACACCCATCAACTGAGACGAGGGCAATTAGGAATTGCCTCACATGTATGATGACGTCATTCAGCGTCATCGGTACTGATGAAGTCGACGTGATACGTTGACGAAAGCCTCTATCAGGTAAATTAAATACATCTTGGATATGAAAAATGAAAGTTTCTGATTTGAGGTCATCAAAGTTTGACCCAACCTTGATACCTGAAGACCTTCCAGGTGTCATAACTCCTCTCCTAGGGGACATACAGAGGTGATATTGGTGTCATTTTAAAGGTCTTAGAATTGTTTATTTGTATAGACAGTGAACCACACATCAATATTTTAAAAACATGTTTTTTTTATTTGACCTTTGACCTGACCTAACAAAAAATCTGTAAACTCTGATTTCGCTGATTTTTTTATATGTCTAAGCATACATATTCAGCAATAATCAGTGAAAGTTTGATCGTATGCATTTGAATATTTGAGGAGTTATGCAATTTTAAACGAATTTCTTACGTAACTATAATGCTGTAAAATGGGAACTTTGTACAGTTATAATGCTCTGTCAGTATGCAAATAATAATGCCTTCCTAGAATTTGCTGTGTTTTGTTATTTTTAGTCCTTTGGCCGAAGGTCCAAGGGACTATTGCCATCACTCTGCGTCCGCCGTCCGCCGTTAGCTGCCGTATCTCAGAAACCGTTCAGCAACTTTTTCTCTAATTTTGCATAGTGGCACTGCCACTATGCACGATTAATCTGTATTTGATTGAATCATTTTAAGGGCTCCCTAGGGCCTCCAAGGACCCCAAAACTGGTAAAAATAACATTTGGCCTATTTTTTCAAAAACTGTTCAGCAACTTTTTTTCTAATTTTGCATAGATGTATCTTAGGGTGCTGCCACTATGAACAAGAAATCTGTATTTGATTGAATCATTCTAAGGGCACCTAAGGGGCCCCCAAAGAACAAAGGGTTTACATTATCTAGTGATGTGGTTTTGAGAAGGGCCCTTGAGATCACCCCCAACAGTAGATGTTGTGTAATTTGCCAGAAAGTCAAAACCTGTGACTAATTTCTGCAGCCTAGGCCATTGAGACCTTGACTAATCTTTAACTGGTCACAGCACCCAGGCAGAGTAGACACACTTGATCCCTGTTAGATTGAACAGTTGTCTAACACTTTTAAACTGTATCTTCAAAACTATTGATTTTCTGTAATTGCAAGTTGTGTTTATTTTGATGTTCATTTAATTATTATAAAATGGTGTGAATGTGGTGTCTATTGGTTAAAGATGTATTGTCTGTAGAAACCTGTAGGTGACAAACATTGAAAATTAATATTCTGTCACCTGTAGGTGACAAACATAGAAAATTAATATTCTGAACAACTATAGAGTGAAATATCCTACACTTTATTTATATCAAATGCATTCTACTGTTCTGTTTACGCTTGCCATGCCTTGTGTAGACATGGTACTGTGTAAATCAACTGTATCAATATAGACTAATAATTACAGATTCACAATATAGTTGACACCTGAAACAACCAAATGTCAACCATTAGAAGAGTTGACATAGTTAAGGCACAATAAAGCCTTTTGTGTCAAGACAAATACAATTCAACCAATACCCCTATCTGAACACTGCCTGTTCTTCACCTATTACATTCGCTTTGTTTAGGTATGTGGTCAGTCTGGTGTTCTGAACAATCACTAAGGATTAATGAACACTTGTGCAGAATGTCACCCACTTGGCAGGTTTAATTGATCTATTCAGCAATGAGGACACTGCTTAGGCTTCACTCTGGACACTGTCACTCACAGTGTTGTGTATTGTTTTAGTTGGTGCATTGAGCTAATCTACTTGACCATGAATCAGTGGTGGCTCTGGTTGTGTATTACACCCAGCTGTGGAGCTAAGATTCTCTGTGTGCTATTGTTTGATGGAAACTGTGACTAATCTGTAATTGGTCACTGGCAGTAGCTTGTGTCAACAGACAGCATTAAGCCACTAGCCCCTGTTAAACTGGACAGTTGCCTGTAGGTTTTAAACTGTGTCAAACAGTGTGAGTCTACCTTTTGCTCTCAAATAATCTGTCCTTAGTTTTACACATGAAGACATAATCTGGCATAACTTGATAAGTCTTTGTAGCAGCACATTTGTACTTCCAATGTATCATTGCAACATAACATACATATTACATACTGTGTGCCACATTTGAATGTTGTGCATGTAATATTTCCATGCAATCCATTTGCATATATAATGTAAAACTTCAACAGCCGTTTTCTTCATTTTCACTTTTTGATCCCTACCATGTTCAATGCTCCATAACTTTGCCAATTTTTGTAGCAGTCATATTTTTTGAAACCGTGTAAAGCACCCTACCAAACCTTTACAAGGATGTAAGAAAACAATGTTACAATTTTTCCGACTTATCACTCAGCCGGGGTCACGTATAGACGTATTAGTCCAAATGACTTCAGGGCCACTTGGCCCATTTTTTTATTTTATAATCGGGCAACGCCGGTTCAATCCTAACACCAAACCATTGATTTTCTTTACACTTTTTAGTCCTTTGGCCGAAGGTCCAAGGGTCTATTGCCATCACTCTGCGTCCGCCGTCCGCTGTCTGCCGTTAGCTGCCGTATCTCAGAAACCGTTCAGCAACTTTTTCTCAAATTTTGCATAGACATATCTTAGGGCCCTGCCACTATGCACGATAAATCTGTATTTGATTGAATCATTCTAAGGGCTCCCTAGGGCCTCCAAGGACCCCCAAAACTGGTAAAATTGTAACATTTTGCCTATTTTTTTTCAAAAACTGTTCAGCAACTTTTTCTCTAATTTTGCATATACATTTCATGTGGTAATGTCACTGTACACAAGACATCTGTATTTGATGGAATCATTCTAAGGGCACCTAACGACCCCCCAAAAAGGACCCCAAAACTGGTAAATTTTCACATTTTGCCTATTTTTTCAAAAACTCTTAAGTAACTTTTTCTCTAATTTTGCATAGACATTTCATGTGGCAGCGCCACTGTACACAAGAAATCTGTATTTGATTGAATCATTCTAACAGTACCAAAGGTCCCCTAAAATGCTAAATTTGCTAACTAAATTGTCTGCTGCACCAGCAGATCTATCATGCTTACAGTCCCTTTGTAACTAATCCCTTTTCCTACAACATCTGTCACACCTCACTGTGGCTGCTTGATGGGACTGACTAATCTGTAATTGGTCACTGGCAGAGGCTTGAGTTAATAGACAGTGCCCACTAGACCCCTGGACAGTTGTGCCTACATTCTAAGGGGTCATCCTGAAACAACCAAATGTCAACCATTAGAAGAGTTGACATAGTTCTGCTATACACAAGAAATCTGTATTTGATTGAATTATTCTAGTATCATCAGCATATAGTAGAACATACATTTGCAAGAAAATGTCTACATCATCATCACTAAGGTGGTTGTAAATTTCTCCAGCTGCCATGTCAAGTCCCTTATAATTATGACTAACGGTGTTCAAAATCATTCAGGTAAATAGCAAATAACAAAGGAGACAAGTTTTCTCCTTGTGGTAACTCTACATCAGATCAGACGAAGGCTGACACAGCCCCCCAAAATGCAAAATGTTTACACTATCTAGTGATGTGGTTTTGAGAAGGGCCATTGAGACTATCCCCTAACAGTAGTTTTTGTGTATTGTGCCAGAAACAGAACACTATTCCCCTTCCCAAAACATCTGTCACACGCGGAGTCTGTATCTTGCATGGATATCTATTTTATGCAGTTGTTTGATATAAGCAGGAAGTTTGTGAAATTAGTTATTCTTAGGCCACAGAAAAGTAATTCCCAGTTTCTCATCAATGCATGTATTTAAAAATATGTGCCACAACATTTTATTTTCTATTATAATTATTCCTCTAAATGCAAGACGTGGTGCAATAAGTGAACAGTAAACATGTCAACATTTTACTTCCATCATAACCCTTAATGATCTGTAACTATGATTCACCAAAAACATTTGATTAATAATTACCTACAGGGTTGTTTGATTTATGCCGGGCAGAAACTGTTTCTGCCGGGCAGAAACAGCAACAATAGGAAATACATGCCATTGATAGGCAAACGTGTCCTTTTTATAGAAACGTCAGTTTCTTTCTGTACCTGTCTACGTATGATAACCATTTGTCCGCCCTGCTCACAATAAACAAAAACATCACATGAATGATAAAAGGAAGATCACTGCCACTTAACTTGTGGATTATTATTATTATAAAACTGCTCTGCTGCTGCTTGGTGGACAGTTAATTAGTGGCTCAAGTTCAAATACATCAGGACGTTTTTCACACCTGCATGGTAGTTTAGGCTCTGTAGTGTGCTGGCAGCCACTAAACCTATAGGCTTGTGTGAAAAGGATAGTTGGCAGAAGAACTAACTTCAAAGCACCATTGCATCCATTTAGCCAGACAGCAGTCACACTATCCCAATGTCTGCTGCTATGTTTGTAATAGGCTTAATGATCCCAATACACCAATCTGTTGGCACAATGTCAGATAATAGAACTGGGTTAAACATCTTAACAATAACTATAATTAGTTCTGTGCGGCTGTTTTTAAGTATTAATTTATAACATTATCAATCTGTCCTCTTAGTTTTACACATAAAAACATAATCAGGCATAACGTGATAAGTTTTTGTAGCAGCACATTTGTACTTCCAGTGTATTATTGCAACATAACATACATACTGTGTGCCACATTTGAATGTCATGCATGTAATATTTCCATGCAATCTATTTGCATATATAATATAAAACTTCAACAGCCGTTTTCTTCATTTTCACTTTTTGACCCTTACCATGTTCAATGCTCCATAACTTTGCCAATTTTTGTAGCAGTCATAATTTTTGAAACCATGTAAAGCACCCTACCCAACCTTTACAAGAATGTAAGAAAACAATGTTACAATTTTTCCGACTTATCACTCATTTGGTCAGCCAGGGTCACATATCGACGTATTAGTCCAAAAGACTTCAGGGCCTCTTGGCCCATTTTTTTTTAATGTTTTCAAGAAGTAAAGAAAAAACCCTAGTTCCAATGTTAGTGTTGACCCTAGGAACAAAAAGTAGGTCAGAACTAGATGATCGAAGATGGATAGGTTTTCTTACAGGAGTAAGCAATGAATGCAAATAAGATGGTTGCTTATTGGACAGTGCCTCGTATGTAATGGTACAGATCTTAAATATTATACGATATCGTACAGGAAGCAAAAGTGGCACAGAGCGAGAAAAATGAGGAGATCTTGTAACTACTCTTGCTAAATAATTTTGTACATGCTGAAATTTTTTGATATCCTTGCTAGCGATATTATAAAGGAGGGAATTGCAATAGTCAAGTCTGCTGCTAACAAGCGCTGTTGCAATAGTTTTAGCAATACAAAATGATATATACCGGCGAATACGGCGAAGATCATGAATATGATAAAAACATCGATGAGGATAGTACACATGTTCTAAATCAGATGAGGTGATACAGATAAACTTGTGTTGTCAACATGTGTGTCCGAGGTGAGTGATGCAAGGAGGCAGGGATGCATGGAGGCAGGGAGGGAGGGAGGGAGAGAGGAATAGAGAACAGTATGTATATAGAACAACAGACTTTGTATAGACACAAATGAAAATTGGAATATATTTGCTGAGATTGAAATGTATATTCACATTCACAAACAATTACTAAGAGAGAGCAAGATAGAGGAAGCACATGTAACTCATCTATCTGCCAGATGGAGGGAGAGAGGGATGTAGAGAAGAGGGATGTACGAAGGAAGAGACGGAGGGAGGGAGACACCCAGGCAGGAAGTTTAGTTCAACCGGGATGACACACGACATCGTAACTGAAGCTAACTGGATGTAATTTATACGTCCACGTGATGGTGATTTTGTGGCCAAAGGGATACTGAAACTTTGCAAAGGCTGTAGATGCATGTGGAACTTTCTTTCTGATATTGTCAGTGGTTGACAGGGAATTACAATAAATGATGGATCCTGTTATAAGTTTTAGTCACAGACTGACATCAGACCCTGCAAAAAAGGGGGGTGTACACTAATTAAGGCATGTATACTAAAAAGAATGAATACAGTATATGCTGAGAAGGAAATGTAAATTCACACAGAATGACCGAGAGAGGAAGAAAGAGAGAGAGCTCGTGTATCACATATCTGCCAGAGGGAGGGAGAAAGGCAAGGAAGCAGGGAGGGAAAGAGGGAGGGAGAAAGGCAAGGAGGCAGGGAGGACAAGAGGGAGGTAGAAAGGCAAGGAGGCAGGGAGGGACAGAGGGAGGGAGAAAGGCAAGGAGGCAGGGAGGGACAGAGGGAGGGAGAAAGGCAAGGAGGCAGGGAGGGACAGAGGGAGGGATGCAGAACAGTAGTGCATAAAGACCAACTGATTTTGTATAGACACAAGTGAAAATTGAAATATATATGTTGAGAGTGAAATGTATATTCACATTCACAAAGAATTGCTAAGAGAGCAAGACAAAGGAAGTACATGTAACTCACCAATCAACCAGATGGAGGGAGAGAGGGATGGAGGGAGAGATGTAGGGACAGAGGGAGGGAGGGAGACAGACAGATAGACAGACAGACAGAGAGATGGAGTGTGAGAGAGACAGACAGACAGAGAAAGCGAGATAGAGAGAGTACGAGAAAGAGATAGGGCGAGAAAGAGAAACAGAGAGAGGAAGGCAGGCAGGCAGGCAGGCAGGCAGGCAGGCAGGCAGGCAGGCAGGCAGGCAGGCAGGCAGGCAGGCAAGGATGAAGTAGTGGGGGTGTCAGGCAGGCAGAGAGGGAGAGAGAGAGAAAGGGAAGGAAGAAGGCAGGGAGGGGGAAGGAAGGGAGGGAGGAGGGAGAGAGAAAATAGTACAGAAACAACAACTGATTTTGTATAGATACAAGTAAAAATTAGAATGTATATCCTGAGAGGGAAATGTAAATTCACAAAGAATGACTTTGAGAGCAAGAGAGAGAGAGCACATGTAACTCACCAATCTGCCAGAGGGATGGAGAGAGGGGGGAGGGAGTGAGAGAGGGAGTGAGGGAAGATGGGATGGAGGGAGGGAGGAAAGGAGGGGGGAAGGGAGAGTGGCATAGAGAGAGACAGGTGAGAAATAGGGCGAGAGAATGATAGAAATAGAAGATAGACGGAGGGAGAAGGAGTAGGATAAAATGAGTGAGAGGGTCTTGGAGAGAGAGCCTGACAGACAAGGAGGGAGACAGACAGACAGACAGATTGACAGCCAGACAGAGATGGAGAGAGAGTGTGATGTGTAATAATAATAAATAATATATAACAATATAGATTTGATTTGGTATAGCGCCACATCCAGTATTGTTCGTGGCGCTTCACAACATATTAACATACATAAAAATGGTAGAATTGCACTAAATATGAATATGTATATTAATTTAAAATAAATATTAGTGGTAAAGAATAAAATAAGTAAATACATACATATTGAATAATGTAGAATTTCTAAATAAAGAAGTAAATAAATAGCAGTTATTTATCAAAATTAAATAATATTAATAGTAATCAATCTAGCACAATAACTATATAAAAAATAGTACTAATCAATCAATATATATATATATATATATATATGTATGATTAATAATAATAAATAATTTAGTAAAACATTTGATATAAAATAGTTTACATGAGGAATAATGAATAATCATTATACGAATACAATAACTATAGTTATACTATCAGTGTGAGAGACAATGTGACAGAGGCAGACAGACAGAGAGGGTGAGATAGAGACAGGGCGAAAGAGTGACAGGGTGAGAGAGAGGGGAAGGAAGAAGGCGGGGAGGGAGGAGGGAGAGAAAATAGTACAGAAACAACAACTGATTTTGTATAGATACAAGTAAAAATTAGAATGTATATCCTGAGAGGGAAATGTAAATTCACAAAGAATGACTTTGAGAGCAAGAGAGAAAGAGCACATGTAACTCACCAATCTGCCAGAGGGATGGAGAGAGGGGGGAGGGAGTGAGAGAGGGAGTGAAGGAAGATGGGATGGAAGGAGGGGGGAAGGGAGAGTGGCATAGAGAGAGACAGGTGAGAAATAGGGCGAGAGAATGATAGAAATAGAAGATAGACGGAGGGAGAAGGAATAGGATAAAATGAGTGAGAGGGTCTTGGAGAGAGAGACAGACAGACAAGGAGGGAGACAGACAGACAGACAGACTGACAGGCAGACAGAGATGGAGAGAGAGTGTGATGTGTAATAATAATAAATAATATATAACAATATAGATTTGATTTGGAATAGCACCACATCCAGTATTGTTCGTGGTGCTTCACAACATATTAGCATACATAGAAATGGTAGAATTGCACTAAATATGAATATGTATATTAATTTAAAATAAATATTAGTGGTAAAGAATAAAATAAGTAAATACATACATATTGAATAATGTAGAATTTCTAAATAAAGAAGTAAATAAATAGCAGTTATTCATCAAAATTAAATAATATTAATAGTAATCAATCTAGCACAATAACTATATAAAAAATAGTACTAAAAAATCAATATATATATATATATGTATGATTAATAATAATAAATAATTTAGTAAAACATTTGATATAAAATAGTTTACGTGAGGAATAATGAATAATCATTATACGAATACAATA
>JAHLWY010006460.1:0-23509 GCA_020002185.1 Paraescarpia echinospica | reverse complement strand
TCTCCATACATGTAATACATACATTGTTACAGTTTCTATAATGAGAGTTTAAAGCCACGAGTGGCTGATGTTCCCTCTCCATACATGTAATACATACATTGTTATAGTTTCTATAACGAGAGTTTAAAGCCACGAGTGGCTGATGTTCCCTCTCCATACATGTAATACATACATTGTTATAGTTTCTATAATGAGAGTTTAAAGCCATCAGAGGCTGATGTTCCCTCTCCATACATGTAATACATACATTGTTATAGTTTCTATAATGAGAGTATAAAGCCACGAGTGGCTGATGTTCCCTCTCAATACATGTAATACATACATTGTTATAGTTTCTATAATTAGAGTTTAAAGCCATGAGTGGCTGATGTTCCCTCTCCATACATGTAATACATACATTGTTATAGTTTCTATAACGAGAGTTTAAAGCCACGAGTGGCTGATGTTCCCTCTCAATACATGTAATACATACATTGTTATAGTTTCTATAATGAGAGTTTAAAGCCACGAGTGGCTGATGTTCCCTCTCCATACATGTAATACATTCATTGTTATAGTTTCTATAATAAGAGTTTAAAGCCATGAGTGGCTGATGTTCCCTCTCAATACATGTAATACATACATTGTTATAGTTTCTATAGTGATAGTTTAAAGCCACGAGTGACTGATGTTCCCTCTCCATACATGTAATACATACATTGTTATAGTTTCTATAATGAGAGTTTAAAGCCACGAATGGCTGATGTTCCCTCTCCATACATGTAATACATACATTGTTATAGTTTCTATAATGAGAGTTTAAAGCCATGAGTGGCTGGTGTTCCCTCTCCATACAAATAATACATACATTGTTATAGTTTCTACAATGAGAGTTTAAAGCCATCAGAGGATGATGTTCCCTCTCCATACATGTAATACATACATTGTTATAGTTTCTATAACGAGAGTTTAAAGCCACGATTGGCTGATGTTCCCTCTCCATACATGTAATACATACATTGTTATAGTTTCTATAATAAGAGTTTAAAGCCATGAGTGGCTGATATTCCCTCTCAATACATGTAATACATACATTGTTATAGTTTCTATAATTATAGTTTAAAGCCACGAGTGGCTGATGTTCCCTCTCCATACATGTAATACATACATTGTTATAGTTTCTATAATGAGAGTTGAAAGCCACGAGTGGCTGATGTTCCCTCTCCATACATGTAATACATACATTGTTATAGTTTCTATAATGAGAGTTTAAAGCCATGAGTGGCTGGTGTTCCCTCTCCATACATGTAATACATACATTGTTATAGTTTCTATAATGAGAGTTTAAAGCCACGATTGGCTGATGTTCCCTCTCAATACATGTAATACATACATTGTTATAGTTTCTATAATGAGAGTTTAAAGCCATGAGTGGCTGGTGTTACCTCTCCATACATGTAATACATACATTGTTATAGTTTCTATAATGATAGTTTAAAGCCACGAGTGACTGATGTTCCCTCTCCATACATGTAGTACATACATTTTTATAGTTCCTATAATGAGAGTTTAAAGCCACGAGTGGCTGATGTTCCCTCTCCATACATGTAATACATACATTGTTATAGTTTCTTTAATGAGAGTTTAAAGCCATGAGTGGCTGGTGTTCCCTCTCCATACATGTAATACATACATTGTTATAGTTTCTATAATGAGAGTTTAAAGCCATCAGAGGCTGATGTTCCCTCTCAATTCATGTAATACATACATTGTTATAGTTTCTATAATGAGAGTTTAAAGCCATGAGTGGCTGGTGTTCCCTCTCCATACATGTAATACATACATTGTTATAGTTTCTATAATGAGAGTTTAAAGCCACGAGTGGCTGATGTTCCCTCTCAGTACATGTAATACATACATTTTTATAGTTTCTATAATGAGAGTTTAAAGCCACGAGTGGCTGATGTTCCCTCTCAATACATGTAATACATACATTGTTATAGTTTCTATAATGAGAGTTTAAAGCCATGAGAGGCTGATGTTCCTTCTCCATACATGTAATACACACATTGTTATAGTTTCTATAATGAGAGTATAAAGCCACGAGTGGCTGATGTTCCCTCTCAATACATGTAATACATACATTGTTATAGTTTCTATAATGAGAGTTTAAAGCCATGAGTGGCTGATGTTCCCTCTCAATACATGTAATACATACATTGTTATAGTTTCTATAATGAGAGTTTAAAGCCACGAGTGGCTGATGTTCCCTCTCCATACAAGTAATACATACATTGTTATAGTTTCTATAATCAGAGTTTAAAGCCATGAGTGGCTGATGTTCCCTCTCAATACATGTAATACATACATTGTTATAGTTTCAATAATGAGAGTTTAAAGCCATGAGTGGCTGATGATCCCTCTCAATACATGTAATACATACATTGTTATAGTTTCTATAATGAGAGTTTAAAGCCATGAGTGGCTGATGTTCCCTCTCCATACATGTAATACATACATTGTTATAGTTTCTATAATAAGAGTTTAAAGCCATGAGTGGCTGATGTTCCCTCTCAATACATGTAATACATAAATTGTTATAGTTTCTATAATGATAGTTTAAAGCCACGAGTGACGGATGTTCCCTCTCCATACATGTAATACATACATTGTTATAGTTTCTATAATGAGAGTTTAAAGCCACGAATGGCTGATGTTCCCCCTCCATACATGTAATACATACATTGTTATAGTTTCTATAATGAGAGTTTAAAGCCATGAGTGGCTGGTGTTCCCTCTCCATACATGTAATACATACATTGTTATAGTTTCTACAATGAGAGTTTAAAGCCATCAGAGGCTGATGTTCCCTCTCCATACATGTAATACATACATTGTTATAGTTTCTATAACGAGAGTTTAAAGCCACGAGTGGCTGATGTTCCCTCTCCATACATGTAATACATACATTGTTATAGTTTCTATAATAAGAGTTTAAAGCCATGAGTGGCTGATATTCCCTCTCAATACATGTAATACATACATTGTTATAGTTTCTATAATTATAGTTTAAAGCCACGAGTGGCTGATGTTCCCTCTCCATACATGTAATACATACATTGTTATAGTTTCTATAATGAGAGTTTAAAGCCACGAGTGGCTGATGTTCCCTCTCCATACATGTAATACATACATTGTTATAGTTTCTATAATGAGAGTTTAAAGCCATGAGTGGCTGGTGTTCCCTCTCCATACATGTAATACATACATTGTTATAGTTTCTATAATGAGAGTTTAAAGCCACGATTGGCTGATGTTCCCTCTCAATACATGTAATACATACATTGTTATAGTTTCTATAATGAGAGTTTAAAGCCATGAGTGGCTGGTGTTACCTCTCCATACATGTAATACATACATTGTTATAGTTTCTATAATGATAGTTTAAAGCCACGAGTGACTGATGTTCCCTCTCCATACATGTAGTACATACATTTTTATAGTTCCTATAATGAGAGTTTAAAGCCACGAGTGGCTGATGTTCCTTCTCCATACATGTAATACATACATTGTTATAGTTTCTTTAATGAGAGTTTAAAGCCATGAGTGGCTGGTGTTCCCTCTCCATACATGTAATACATACATTGTTATAGTTTCTATAATGAGAGTTTAAAGCCATGAGTGGCTGATGTTCCCTCTCAATACATGTAATACATACATTGTTATAGTTTCTATAATGAGAGTTTAAAGCCATGAGTGGCTGATGTTCCCTCTCCATACATGTAATACATACATTGTTATAGTTTCTATAATGAGAGTTTAAAGCCACGAGTGGCTGATGTTCCCTCTCAATACATGTAATACATACATTGTTATAGTTTCTATAATGAGAGTTTAAAGCCATGAGTGGCTGATGTTCCCTCTTAATACATGTAATACATACATTGTTATAGTTTCTATAATGAGAGTTTAAAGCCATGAGTGGCTGGTGTTCCCTCTCAATACATGTAATACATACATTGTTATAGTTTCTATAATGAGAGTTTAAAGCCACGAGTTGCTTTTGTTCCCTCTCAATATATGTAATACATACATTGTTATAGTTTCTATAATGAGAGTTTAAAGCCACGAGTGGCTGATGTTCCCTCTCCATACATGTAATACTTACACTGATATAGTTTCTATAATGAGAGTTTAAAGCCACGGGTGGCTGATGTTCCCTCTCAATACATGTAATACATACATTGTTATATTTTGTATAATGAGAGTTTAAAGCCACGAGTGGGTGATGTTCCCTCTCCATACATGTAATACATACATTGTTATAGTTTCTATAATGAGAGTTTAAAGCCATGAGTGGCTGATGTTCCCTCTCAATACATGTAATACATACATTGTTATATTTTTTATAATGAGAGTTTAAAGCCATGAGTGGCTGATGTTCCCTCTCAATACATGTAATACATACATTGTTATAGTTTCTATAATGAGAGTTTAAAGCCATGAGTGGCTGATGTTCCCTCTCAATACATGTAATAAATACATTGTTATAGTTTCTATAATGAAGTTTAAAGCCACGAGTGGCTGATGTTCCCTCTCCATACATGTAATACATACATTGTTATAGTTTCTATAATGAGAGTTTAAAGCCACGAGTGGCTGATGTTCCCTCTCCATACATGTAATACATACATTGTTATAGTTTCTATAATGAGAGTTTAAAGCCACGAGTGGCTGATGTTCCCTCTCAATACATGTAATACATACATTGTTATAGTTTCTATAATGAGAGTTTAAAGCCACGAGTGGCTGATGTTCCCTCTCCATACATGATATACATACATTGTTATAGTTTCTATAATGAGAGTTTAAAGCCATGAGTGGCTGTTGTTCCCTCTCAATACATGTAATACATACATTGTTATAGTTTCTATAATGATGGTTTAAAGCCACGAGTGGTTGATGTTCCCTCTCCATACATGTAATACATACATTGTTATAGTTTCTATAATGAGAGTTTATAGCCACGAGTGGCTGATGTTCCCTCTCAAAACATGTAATACATACATTGTTATAGTTTCTATAACGAGATTTTAAAGCCATGAGAGGCTGATGTTTCCTCTCCATACATGTAATACATACATTGTTATATTTTCTATAATGAGAGTATAAAGCCACGAGTGGCTGATGTTCCCTCTCAATACATGTAATACATACATTGTTATAGTTTCTATAATGAGAGTTTAAAGCCATGAGTGGCTGATGTTCCCTCTCAATACATGTAATACATACATTGTTATAGTTTCTATAATTATAGTTTAAAGCCATGAGTGGCTGATGTTCCCTCTCAATACATGTAATACATACATTGTTATAGTTTCTATAATTATAGTTTAAAGCCACGAGTGGCTGATGTTCCCTCTCCATACATGTAATACATACATTGTTATAGTTTCTATAATGAGAGTTTAAAGCCACGAGTGGCTGATGTTCCCTCTCCATACATGTAATACATACATTGTTATAGTTTCTATAATGAGAGTTTAAAGCCACGAGTGGCTGGTGTTCCCTCTCCATACATGTAATACATACATTGTTATAGTTTCTATAATGAGAGTTTAAAGCCACGATTGGCTGATGTTCCCTCTCAATACATGTAATACATACATTGTTATAGTTTCTATAATGAGAGTTTAAAGCCATGAGTGGCTGGTGTTCCCTCTCCATACATGTAATACATACATTGTTTTAGTTTCTATAATGATAGTTTAAAGCCACGAGTGACTGATGTTCCCTCTCCATACATGTAGTACATACATTGTTATAGTTCCTATAATGAGAGTTTAAAGCCACGAGTGGCTGATGTTCCCTCTCCATACATGTAATACATACATTGTTATAGTTTCTTTAATGAGAGTTTAAAGCCATGAGTGGCTGGTGTTCCCTCTCCATACATGTAATACATACATTGTTATAGTTTCTATAATGAGAGTTTAAAGCCACGAGTGGCTGATGTTCCCTCTCAGTACATGTAATACATACATTGTTATAGTTTCTATAATGAGAGTTTAAAGCCATGAGTGGCTGGTGTTCCCTCTCCATACATGTAATACATACATTGTTATAGTTTCTATAATGATAGTTTAAAGCCACGAGTGACTGATGTTCCCTCTCCATACATGTAGTACAT
Source organism: Paraescarpia echinospica (assembly GCA_020002185.1). Taxonomy (NCBI): domain Eukaryota; kingdom Metazoa; phylum Annelida; class Polychaeta; order Sabellida; family Siboglinidae; genus Paraescarpia; species Paraescarpia echinospica. The sequence goes on along the minus strand of JAHLWY010006460.1, from coordinate 17,340 downwards.
ACATTGTTATAGTTCCTATAATGAGAGTTTAAAGCCACGAGTGGCTGATGTTCCCTCTCCATACATGTAATACATACATTGTTATAGTTTCTATAATGAGAGTTTAAAGCCACGAGTGGCTGATGTTCCCTCTCAGTACATGTAATACATACATTGTTATAGTTTCTATAATGAGAGTTTAAAGCCATGAGTGGCTGGTGTTCCCTCTCCATACATGTAATACATACAGTATTATAGTTTCTATAATGATAGTTTAAAGCCACGAGTGAATGATGTTCCCTCTCCATACATGTAATACATACATTGTTATAGTTCCTATAATGAGAGTTTAAAGCCACGAGTGGCTGATGTTCCCTCTCCATACATGTAATACATACATTGTTATAGTTTCTATAATGAGAGTTTAAAGCCACGAGTGGCTGGTGTTCCCTCTCCATACATGTAATACATACATTGTTATAGTTTCTATAATGAGAGTTTAAAGCCATCAGAGGCTGATGTTCCCTCTCAATACATGTAATACATACATTGTTATAGTTTCTATAATTATAGTTTAAAGCCACGAGTGGCTGATGTTCCCTCTCCATACATGTAATACATACATTGTTATAGTTTCTATAATGATAGTTTAAAGCCACGAGTGGCTGATGTTCCCTCTCCATACATGTAATACATACATTGTTATAGTTTCTATAATGAGAGTTTAAAGCCATCAGAGGCTGATGTTCCCTCTCCATACATGTAATACATACATTGTTATAGTTTCTATAATGAGAGTATAAAGCCACGAGTGGCTGATGTTCCCTCTCAATACATGTAATACATACATTGTTATAGTTTCTATAATTAGAGTTTAAAGCCATGAGTGGCTGATGTTCCCTCTCAATACATGTAATACATACATTGTTATAGTTTCTATAATGAGAGTTTAAAGCCACGAGTGGCTGATGTTCCCTCTCCATACAAGTAATACATACATTGTTATAGTTTCTATAATCAGAGTTTAAAGCCATGAGTGGCTGATGTTCCCTCTCAATACATGTAATACATACATTGTTATAGTTTCAATAATGAGAGTTTAAAGCCATGAGTGGCTGATGTTCCCTCTCAATACATGTAATACATACATTGTTATAGTTTCTATAATGAGAGTTTAAAGCCATGAGTGGCTGATGTTCCCTCTCAATACATGTAATACATACATTGTTATAGTTTCTATAATTATAGTTTAAAGCCACGAGTGGCTGATGTTCCCTCTCCATACATGTAATACATACATTGTTATAGTTTCTATAATGAGAGTTTAAAGCCACGAGTGGCTGATGTTCCCTCTCCATACATGTAATACATACATTGTTATAGTTTCTATAATGAGAGTTTAAAGCCATCAGAGGCTGATGTTCCCTCTCAATTCATGTAATACATACATTGTTATAGTTTCTATAATGAGAGTTTAAAGCCATGAGTGGCTGGTGTTCCCTCTCCATACATGTAATACATACATTGTTATAGTTTCTATAATGAGAGTTTAAAGCCACGAGTGGCTGATGTTCCCTCTTAGTACATGTAATACATACATTGTTATAGTTTCTATAATGAGAGTTTAAAGCCACGAGTGGCTGATGTTCCCTCTCAATACATGTAATACATACATTGTTATAGTTTCTATAATGAGAGTTTAAAGCCATGAGAGGCTGATGTTCCTTCTCCATACATGTAATACACACATTGTTATAGTTTCTATAATGAGAGTATAAAGCCACGAGTGGCTGATGTTCCCTCTCAATACATGTAATACATACATTGTTATAGTTTCTATAATGAGAGTTTAAAGCCATGAGTGGCTGATGTTCCCTCTCAATACATGTAATACATACATTGTTATAGTTTCTATAATGAGAGTTTAAAGCCACGAGTGGCTGATGTTCCCTCTCCATACAAGTAATACATACATTGTATTAGTTTCTATAATCAGAGTTTAAAGCCATGAGTGGCTGATGTTCCCTCTCAATACATGTAATACATACATTGTTATAGTTTCAATAATGAGAGTTTAAAGCCATGAGTGGCTGATGATCCCTCTCCATACATGTAATACATACATTGTTATTGTTTCTATAATGAGAGTTTAAAGCCACGAGTGGCTGATGTTCCCTCTCAATACATGTAACACATACATTGTTATAGTTTCTATAATGAGAGTTTAAAGCCATGAGTGGCTGATGTTCCCTCTCCATACATGTAATTCATACATTGTTATAGTTTCTATAATGAGAGTTTAAAGCCACGAGTGGCTGATGTTCCCTCTCCATACATGTAATACATACTTTGTTATAGTTTCTATAATGAGAGTTTAAAGCCATGAGTGGCTGATATTCCCTCTCAATACATGTAATACATACATTGTTTTAGTTTCTATAATGAGAGTTTAAAGCCATGAGTGGCTGATGTTCCCTCTCCATACATGTAATACATACATTGTTATAGTTTCTATAATGAGAGTATAAAGCCACGAGTGGCTGATGTTCCCTCTCCATACATGTAATACATACATTGTTATAGTTTCTATAATGAGAGTTTAAAGCCACGAGTGGCTGATGTTCCCTCTCCATATATGTAATACATTCCCTGTTATAGTTTCTATAATGAGAGATTAAAGCCACGGGTGGCTGATGTTCCCTCTCCATACATGTAATACATACATTGTTATAGTTTCTATAATAAGAGTTTAAATCCACGAGTGGCTGATGTTCCCTCTCAATACATGTAATACATACATTGTTATAGTTTCTATAATGAGAGTATAAAGCCACGAGTGGCTGATGTTCCCTCTCCATACATGTAATACATACACTGTTATAGTTTCTATAATGAGAGTTTAAAACCACGAGTGGTTGATGTTCCCTCTCAATACATGTAATACATACATTGTTATAGTTTCTATAATGAGAGTTTAAAGCCACGAGTGGCTGATGTTCCCTCTCCATACATGTAATACATACATTGTTATAGTTTCTATAATAAGAGTTTAAAGCCATGAGTGGCTGATGTTTCCTCTCAATACATGTAATACATACATTGTTATAGTTTCTATAATGAGAGTTTAAAGCCATGAGTGGCTGATGTTCACTCTCCATACATGTAATACATACATTGTTATAGTTTCCATAATGAGAGTTTAAAGCCATGAGTGGCTGTGTTCCCTCTCAATACATATAATAAATACATTGTTTTAGTTTCTATAATGAGAGTTTAAAGCCATGAGTGGCTGATGTTCCCTCTCCATACATGTAATTCATACATTGTTATAGTTTCTATAATGAGAGTTTAAAGCCACGAGTGGCGGATGTTCCCTCTCAATACATGTAATACATGCATTGTTATAGTTTCTATAATGAGAGTTTAAAGCCATGAGTGGCTGATGTTCCCTCTCCATACATGTAATACATACATTGTTATAGTTTCTATAATGAGAGTTTAAAGCCACGAGTGGCTGATGTTCCCTCTCCATATATGTAATACATACATTGTTATAGTTTCTATAATGAGAGTTTAAAGCCACGAGTGGTTGATGTTCCCTCTCCATACATGTAACACATACATTGTTATAGTTTCTATAATGAGAGTTTAAAGCCACGATTGACTGATGTTCCCTCTTCATACATGTAATACATACATTGTTATAGTTTCTATAATGAGAGTTTAAAGCCATGAGTGGCTGATGTTCCCTCCCCATACATGTAATACATACATTGTCATAGTTTCTATAATGAGAGTTTAAAGCCACGAGTGGCTGATGTCTCCCTCTCCAGCGTAATACATACATTGTTATAGCTCTATAATGAGAGTTTAAAGCCACGAGTGGCTGATGTTCCCTCCATATATGTAATACATACATTGCTAGCCAATGAGCTTTTAAAATAATATGTTGATGTTCCTTCCATACATGTAATACATACATTGTTATAGTTTCTTTAATGAGAGTTTAAAGCCATGAGTGGCTGGTGTTCCCTCTCCATACATGTAATACATACATTGTTATAGTTTCTATAATGAGAGTATAAAGCCACGAGTGGCTGATGTTCCCTCTCCATACATGTAATACATACATTGTTATAGTTTCTATAATGAGAGTTTAAAGCCATGAGTGGCTGATGTTCCCTCTCAATACATGTATTACATACATTGTTATAGTTTATATAATGAGAGTTTAAAGCCATGAGTGGCTGATGTTCCCTCTCCATACAGGTAATACATACATTGTTATAGTTTCTATTATGAGAGTTTAAAGCCATGAGTGGCTGGTGTTGCCTCTCAATACATGTAATACATACATTGTTATAGTTTCTATAATGAGAGTTTAAAGCCACGAGTTGCTTTTGTTCCCTCTCAATATATGTAATACATACATTGTTATAGTTTCTATAATGAGAGTTTAAAGCCACGGGTGGCTGATGTTCCCTCTCAATACATGTAATACATACATTGTTATATTTTGTATAATGAGAGTTTAAAGCCATGAGTGGGTGATGTTCCCTCTCCATACATGTAATACATACATTGTTATAGTTTCTATAATGAGAGTTTAAAAGCCATGAGTGGCTGATGTTCCCTCTCAATACATGTAATACATACATTGTGATAGTTTCTATAATGAGAGTTTAAAGCCACGAGTGGCTGATGTTCCCTGTCCATACAAGTAATACATACATTGTTATAGTTTCTATAATGAGAGTTTAAAGCCACGAGTGGCTGATGTTCCATCTCCATACATGTAATACATACATTGTTATAGATTCTATAATGAGAGTTCAAAGCCATGAGTGGCTGATGTTCCCTCTCCATACATGTAATACTTACATTGTTATAGTTTCTATAATGAGAGTTTAAAGCCACGAGTGGCTGATGCCCTCACAATACTTGTAATACATACATTGTTATAGTTTCTATAATGAGAGTTTAAAGCCACGAGTGGCTGATGTTCCCTCTTCATACATGTAATACATACATTGTTATAGTTTCTATAATGAGAGTTTAAAGCCATGAGTGGCTGATGTTCCCTCTCAATACATGTAATACATACATTGTTATAGTTTCTATAATGAGAGTTTAAAGCCACGAGTGGCTGATGTTCCCTCTCAATACATGTAATACATACATTGTTATAGTTTCTATAATGAGAGTTTAAAGCCACGAGTGGCTGATGTTCCCTCTCAATACATGTAATACATACATTGTTATAGTTTCTATAATGAGAGTTTAAAGCCATGAGTGGTTGATGTTCCCTCTCAATACATGTAATAAATACATTGTTATAGTTTCTATAATGAAGTTTAAAGCCACGAGTGGCTGATGTTCCCTCTCCATACATGTAATACATACATTGTTATAGTTTCTATAATGAGAGTTTAAAGCCACGAGTGGCTGATGTTCCCCCTCAATACATGTAATACATACATTGTTATAGTTTCTATAATGAGAGTTTAAAGCCATGAGAGGCTGATGTTCCCTCTCCATATATGTAATACATACATTGTTATAGTTTCTATAATGAGAGTATAACGCCACGAGTGGCTGATGTTCCTTCTCAATACATGTAATACATACATTGTTATAGTTTCTATAATGAGAGTTTAAAGCCATGAGTGACTGATGTTCCCTCTCAATACATGTAATACATACATTGTTATAGTTTCTATAATGAGAGTTTAAAGCCATGAGTGGCTGATGTTCCCTCTCAATACATGTAATTCATACATTGTTATAGTTTCTATAATGAGAGTTTAAAGCCATGAGAGGCTGATGTTCCCTCTCCATACATGTAATACATACATTGTTATAGTTTCTATAATGAGAGTATAAAGCCACGAGTGGCTGATGTTCCCTCTCAATACATGTAATACATACATTGTTATAGTTTCTATAATGAGAGTTTAAAGCCACGAGTGGCTGATGTTCCCTCTCCATATATGTAATACATTCACTGTTATAGTTTCTATAATGAGAGTTTAAAGCCACGGGTGGCTGATGTTCCCTCTCCATACATGTAATACATACATTGTTATAGTTTCTATAATAAGAGTTTAAATCCACGAGTGGCTGATGTTCCCTCTCAATACATGTAATACATACATTGTTATAGTTTCTATAATGAGAGTTTAAAGCCACGAGTGGCTGATGTTCCCTCTCCATACATGTAATACATACACTGTTATAGTTTCTATAATGAGAGTTTAAAGCCACGAGTGGTTGATGTTCCCTCTCAATACATGTAATACATACATTGTTATAGTTTCTATAATGAGAGTTTAAAGCCACGAATGGCTGATGTTCCCTCTCCATACATGTAATACATACATTGTTATAGTTTCTATAATAAGAGTTTAAAGCCATGAGTGGCTGATATTCCCTCTCAATACATGTAATACATACATTGTTATAGTTTCTATAATGAGAGTTTAAAGCCATGAGTGGCTGATGTTCACTCTCCATACATGTAATACATACATTGTTATAGTTTCTATAATGAGAGTTTAAAGCCATGAGTGGCTGTGTTCCCTCTCAATACATATAATAAATACATTGTTTTAGTTTCTATAATGAGAGTTTAAAGCCATGAGTGGCTGATGTTCCCTCTCCATACATGTAATTCATACATTGTTATAGTTTCTATAATGAGAGTTTAAAGCCACGAGTGGCGGATGTTCCCTCTCAATACATGTAATACATACATTGTTATAGTTTCTATAATGAGAGTTTAAAGCCATGAGTGGCTGATGTTCCCTCTCCATACATGTAATACATACATTGTTATAGTTTCTATAATGAGAGTTTAAAGCCACGAGTGGCTGATGTTCCCTCTCCATATATGTAATACATACATTGTTATAGTTTCTATAATGAGAGTTTAAAGCCACGAGTGGTTGATGTTCCCTCTCCATACATGTAATACATACATTGTTATAGTTTCTATAATGAGAGTTTAAAGCCACGATTGACTGATGTTCCGTCTTCATACATGTAATACATACATTGTTATAGTTTCTATAATGTGAGTTTAAAGCCATGAGTGGCTGATGTTCCCTCCCCATACATGTAATACATACATTGTTATAGTTTCTATAATGAGAGTTTAAAGCCACGAATGGCTGATGTTCCCTCTCCAAACATGTAATACATACATTGTTATAGTTTCTATAATGAGAGTTTAAAGCCACGAGTGGCTGATGTTCCCTCTCCATACATGTAATACATACATTGTTATAGTTTCTATAATGAGAGTTTAAAGCCACGAGTGGCTGATGTTCCCTCTCCATACATGTAATACATACATTGTCATAGTTTCTATAATCAGAGTTTAAAGCCAAGAGTGGCTGATGTTCCCTCTCAATACATGTAATACATACATTGTTATAGTTTCAATAATGAGAGTTTAAAGCCATGAGTGGCTGATGATCCCTCTCCATACATGTAATACATACATTGTTATTGTTTCTATAATGAGAGTTTAAAGCCACGAGTGGCTGATGTTCCCTCTCAATACATGTAACACATACATTGTTATAGTTTCTATAATGAGAGTTTAAAGCCATGAGTGGCTGATGTTCCCTCTCCATACATGTAATTCATACATTGTTATAGTTTCTATAATGAGAGTTTAAAGCCACGAGTGGCTGATGTTCCCTCTCCATACATGTAATACATACATTGTTATAGTTTCTATAATGAGAGTTTAAAGCCATGAGTGGCTGATATTCCCTCTCAATACATGTAATACATACATTGTTTTAGTTTCTATAATGCGAGTTTAAAGCCATGAGTGGCTGATGTTCCCTCTCCATACATGTAATACATACATTGTTATAGTTTCTATAATGAGAGTATAAAGGCACGAGTGGCTGATGTTCCCTCTCCATACATGTAATACATACATTGTTATAGTTTCTATAATGAGAGTTTAAAGCCACGAGTGGCTGATGTTCCCTCTCCATATATGTAATACATTCACTGTTATAGTTTCTATAATGAGAGATTAAAGCCACGGGTGGCTGATGTTCCCTCTCCATACATGTAATACATACATTGTTATAGTTTCTATAATAAGAGTTTAAAGCCACGAGTGGCTGATGTTCCCTCTCAATACATGTAATACATACATTGTTATAGTTTCTATAATGAGAGTTTAAAGCCACGAGTGGCTGATGTTCCCTCTCCATACATGTAATACATACACTGTTATAGTTTCTATAATGAGAGTTTAAAGCCACGGGTGGCTGATGTTCCCTCTCAATACATGTAATACATACATTGTTATATTTTGTATAATGAGAGTTTAAAGCCATGAGTGGGTGATGTTCCCTCTCCATACATGTAATACATACATTGTTATAGTTTCTATAATGAGAGTTTAAAGCCATGAGTGGCTGATGTTCCCTCTCAATACATGTAATACATACATTGTGATAGTTTCTATAATGAGAGTTTAAAGCCACGAGTGGCTGATGTTCCCTGTCCATACAAGTAATACATACATTGTTATAGTTTCCATAATGAGAGTTTAAAGCCACGAGTGACTGATGTTCCCTCTCAATACATGTAATACATACATTGTTATAGTTTCTATAATGAGAGTTTAAAGCCATGAGTGGCTGATGTTCCCTCTCAATACATGTAATACATACATTGTTATAGTTTCTATAATGAGAGTTTAAAGCCATGAGTGGCTGATGTTCCCTCTCCATACATGTAATTCATACATTGTCATAGTTTCTATAATGAGAGTTTAAAGCAACGAGTGGCGGATGTTCCCTCTCCATACATGTAATACATACATTGTTATAGTTTCTATAATGAGAGTTTAAAGCCACGAGTGCTTGATGTTCCCTCTCCATACATGTAATACATACATTGTTATAGTTTCTATAATGAGAGTTTAAAGCCATGAGTGGCTGATGTTCCCTCTCCATACATGTAATACATACATTGTTATAGTTTCTATAATGAGAGTTTAAAGCCACGAATGGCTGATGTTCCCTTTCCATACATGTAATACATACATTGTTATAGTTTCTATAATGAGAGTATAAAGCCAGGAGTGGCTGATGTTCCCTCTCCATACATGTAATACATACATTGTTATAGTTTCTATAATGAGAGTTTAAAGCCACGAGTGGCTGGTGTTCCCTCTCCATACATGTAATACATACATTGTTATAGATTCTATAATGAGAGTTTAAAGCCACGAGTGGCTGATGTTCCCTCTCCATACATGTAATACATACATTGTTATAGATTCTATAATGAGAGTTTAAAGCCACGAGTGGCTGATGTTCCCTCTTCATTCATGTAATACATACATTGTTATAGTTTCTATTATGAGAGTTTAAAGCCATGAGTGGCTGGTGTTCCCTCTCAATACATGTAATACATACATTGTTATAGTTTCTATAATGAGAGTTTAAAGCCACGAGTGGCTGATGTTCCCTCTCCATACATGTAATACATACATTGTTATAGTTTCTATAATGAGAGTTTAAAGCCACGAGTGATTGATGTTCCCTCTCAATACATGTAATACATACATTGTTATAGTTTCTATAATGAGAATTTAAAGCCACGAGTGGCTGATGTTCCCTCTCCATACATGTAATACATACATTGTTATAGTTTCTATAATGAGAGTTTAAAGACATGAGTGGCTGTTGTTCCCTCTCAATACATGTAACACATACATTGTTATAGTTTCTATAATGAGAGTTTAAAGCCATGAGTGGCTGATGTTCCCTCTCCATACATGTAATTCATACATTGTTATAGTTTCTATAATGAGAGTTTAAAGCCACGAGTGGCTGTTGTTCCCTCTCAATACATGTAATACATACATTGTTATAGTTTCTATAATGAGAGTTTAAAGCCATGAGTGGCTGATTTTCACTCTCCATACATGTAATACATACATTGTTATAGTTTCTATAATGAGAGTTAAAGCCATGAGTGGCTGTGTTCCCTCTCAATACATGTAATAAATACATTGTTTTAGTTTCTATAATGAGAGTTTAAAGCCATGAGTGGCTGATGTTCCCTCTCCATACATGTAATTCATACATTGTTATAGTTTCTATAATGAGAGTTTAAAGCCACGAGTGGCGGATGTTCCCTCTCAATACATGTAATACATACATTGTTATAGTTTCTATAATGAGAGTTTAAAGCCATGAGTGGCTGATGTTCCCTCTCCATACATGTAATACATACATTGTTATAATTTCTATAATGAGAGTTTAATGCCACGAGTGGCTGATGTTCCCTCTCCATATATGTAATACATACATTGTTATAGTTTCTATAATGAGAGTTTAAAGCCACGAGTGGTTGATGTTCCCTCTACATACATGTAATACATACATTGTTATAGTTTATATAATGAGAGTTTAAAGCCACAATTGTCTGATGTTCCCTCTCCATATATGTAATACATACATTGTTATAGTTTCTATAATGAGAGTTTAAAGCCACGAGTGGTTGATGTTCCCTCTACATACATGTAATACATACATTGTTATAGTTTCTATAATGAGAGTTTAAAGCCACGATTGACTGATGTTCCCTCTTCATGCATGTAATACATACATTGTTATAGTTTCTATAATGAGAGTTTAAAGCCATGAGTGGCTGATGTTCCCTCCCCATACATGTAATACATACATTGTTATAGTTTCTATAATGAGAGTTTAAATCCACGAATGGCTGATGTTCCCTCTCCAAACATGTAATACATACATTGTTATAGTTTCTATAATGAGAGTATAAAGCCATGAGTGGCTGATGTTCCCTCTCCATACACGTAATACATACATTGTTATAGTTTCTATAATGAGAGTTTAAAGCCACGAGTGGCTGATGTTCCCTCTCAATACATGTAATACATACATTGTTATAGTTTCTATAATGAGAGTTTAAAGCCACGAGTGGCTGATGTTCCCTCTCCATACATGTAATACATACATAGTCATTGTTTCTATAATGAGAGTTTAAAGCCACGAGTGGCTGATGTTCCCTCTCCATACATGTAATACATACATTGTTATAGTTTCTATAATAAGAGTTTAAAGCCATGAGTGGCTGATGTTCCCTCTCAATACATGTAATACATACATTGTTATAGTTTCTATAATGAGAGTTTAAAGCCATGAGTGGCTGATGTTCCCTCTCCATACAGGTAATACATACATTGTTATAGTTTCTATTATGAGAGTTTAAAGCCATGAGTGGCTGGTGTTGCCTCTCAATACATGTAATACATACATTGTTATAGTTTCTATAATGAGAGTTTAAAGCCACGAGTTGCTTTTGTTCCCTCTCAATATATGTAATACATACATTGTTATAGTTTCTATAATGAGAGTTTAAAGCCACGAGTGGCTGATGTTCCCTCTCCATACATGTAATACATACACTGTTATAGTTTCTATAATGAGAGTTTAAAGCCACGGGTGGCTGATGTTCCCTCTCAATACATGTAATACATACATTGTTATATTTTGTATAATGAGAGTTTAAAGCCATGAGTGGGTGATGTTCCCTCTCCATACATGTAATACATACATTGTTATAGTTTCTATAATGAGAGTTTAAAGCCATGAGTGGCTGATGTTCCCTCTCAATACATGTAATACATACATTGTGATAGTTTCTATAATGAGAGTTTAAAGCCACGAGTGGCTGATGTTCCCTGTCCATACAAGTAATACATACATTGTTGTAGTTTCTATAATGAGAGTTTAAAGCCACGAGTGGCTGATGTTCCCTCTCAATACATGTAATACATACATTGTTATAGTTTCTATAATGAGAGTTTAAAGCCATGAGTGGCTGATGTTCCCTCTCAATACATGTAATACATACATTGTTATAGTTTCTATAATGAGAGTTTAAAGCCATGAGTGGCTGATGTTCCCTCTCCATACATGTAATACATACATTGTTATAGTTTCTATAATGAGAGTTTAAAGCCATGAGTGGCTGATGTTCCCTCTCAATACATGTAATACATACATTGTTATAGTTTCTATAATGAGAGTTTAAAGCCATGAGTGGCTGATGTTCCCTCTCCATACAGGTAATACATACATTGTTATAGTTTCTATTATGAGAGTTTAAAGCCATGAGTGGCTGGTGTTGCTTCTCTATACATGTAATACATACATTGTTATAGTTTCTATAATGAGAGTTTAAAGCCACGAGTTGCTTTTGTTCCCTCTCAATATATGTAATACATACATTGTTATAGTTTCTATAATGAGAGTTTAAAGCCACGAGTGGCTGATGTTCCCTCTCCATACATGTAATACATACACTGTTATAGTTTCTATAATGAGAGTTTAAAGCCACGGGTGGCTGATGTTCCCTCTCAATACATGTAATACATACATTGTTATATTTTGTATAATGAGAGTTTAAAGCCATGAGTGGGTGATGTTCCCTCTCCATACATGTAATACATACATTGTTATAGTTTCTATAATGAGAGTTTAAAGCCATGAGTGGCTGATGTTCCCTCTCAATACATGTAATACATACATTGTGATAGTTTCTATAATGAGAGTTTAAAGCCACGAGTGGCTGATGTTCCCTGTCCATACAAGTAATACATACATTGTTGTAGTTTCTATAATGAGAGTTTAAAGCCACGAGTGGCTGATGTTCCCTCTCAATACATGTAATACATACATTGTTATAGTTTCTATAATGAGAGTTTAAAGCCATGAGTGGCTGTGTTCCCTCTCAATACATGTAATAAATACATTGTTTTAGTTTCTATAATGAGAGTTTAAAGCCATGAGTGGCTGATGTTCCCTCTCCATACATGTAATTCATACATTGTTATAGTTTCTATAATGAGAGTTTAAAGCCACGAGTGGCGGATGTTCCCTCTCAATACATGTAATACATACATTGTTATAGTTTCTATAATGAGAGTTTAAAGCCATGAGTGGCTGATGTTCCCTCTCCATACATGTAATACATACATTGTTATAGTTTCTATAATGAGAATTTAAAGTCACGAGTGGTTGATGTTCCCTCTCCATACATGTAATACATACATTGTTATAGTTTCTATAATGAGAGTTTAAAGCCACGATTGACTGATGTTCCCTCTTCATACATGTAATACATACATTGTTATAGTTTCTATAATGAGAGTTTAAAGCCATGAGTGGCTGATGTTCCCTCCCCATACATGTAATACATACATTGTTATAGTTTCTATAATGAGAGTTTAAATCCACGAATGGCTGATGTTCCCTCTCCAAACATGTAATACATACATTGTTATAGTTTCTATAATGAGAGTATAAAGCCATGAGTGGCTGATGTTCCCTCTCCATACACGTAATACATACATTGTTATAGTTTCTATAATGAGAGTTTAAACCACGAGTGGCTGATGTTCCCTCTCAATACATGTAATACATACATTGTTATAGTTTCTATAATGAGAGTTTAAAGCCACGAGTGGCTGATGTTCCCTCTCCATACATGTAATACATACATTGTTATTGTTTCTATAATGAGAGTTTAAAGCCACGAGTGGCTGATGTTCCCTCTCCATACATGTAATACATACATTGTTATAGTTTCTATAATGAGAGTTTAAAGCCATGAGTGGCTGATGTTCCCTCTCCATACATGTAATACATACATTGTTTTAGTTTCTATAATGATAGTTTAAAGCCACGAGTGACTGATGTTCCCTCTCCATACATGTAGTACATACATTGTTATAGTTCCTATAATGAGAGTTTAAAGCCACGAGTGGCTGATGTTCCCTCTCCATACATGTAATACATACATTGTTATAGTTTCTTTAATGAGAGTTTAAAGCCATGAGTGGCTGGTGTTCCCTCTCCATACATGTAATACATACATTGTTATAGTTTCTATAATGAGAGTATAAAGCCACGAGTGGCTGATGTTACCTCTCCATACATGTAATACATACATTGTTATAGTTTCTATAATGAGAGTTTAAAGCCACGAGTGGCTGATGTTCCCTCTCCATATATGTAATACATTCACTGTTATAGTTTCTATAATGAGAGATTAAAGCCACGGGTGGCTGATGTTCCCTCTCCATACATGTAATACATACATTGTTATAGTTTCTATAATAAGAGTTTAAATCCACGAGTGGCTGATGTTCCCTCTCAATACATGTAATACATACATTGTTATAGTTTCTATAATGAGAGTTTAAAGCCACGAGTGGCTGATGTTCCCTCTCCATACATGTAATACATACACTGTTATAGTTTCTATAATGAGAGTTTAAAGCCACGAGTGGTTGATGTTCCCTCTCAATACATGTAATACATACATTGTTATAGTTTCTATAATGAGAGTTTAAAGCCACGAGTGGCTGATGTTCCCTCTCCATACATGTAATACATACATTGTTATAGTTTCTATAATAAGAGTTTAAAGCCATGAGTGGCTGATGTTCCCTCTCAATACATGTAATACATACATTGTTATAGTTTCTATAATGAGAGTTTAAAGCCATGAGTGGCTGATGTTCACTCTCCATACATGTAATACATACATTGTTATAGTTTCTATAATGAGAGTTTAAAGCCATGAGTGGCTGTGTTCCCTCTCAATACATGTAATAAATACATTGTTTTAGTTTCTATAATGAGAGTTTAAAGCCATGAGTGGCTGATGTTCCCTCACCATACATGTAATTCATACATTGTTATAGTTTCTATAATGAGAGTTTAAAGCCACGAGTGGCGGATGTTCCCTCTCAATACATGTAATACATACATTGTTATAGTATCTATAATGAGAGTTTAAAGCCATGAGTGGCTGATGTTCCCTCTCCATACATGTAATACATACATTGTTATAGTTTCTATAATGAGAGTTTAAAGCCACGAGTGGCTGATGTTCCCTCTCCATATATGTAATACATACATTGTTATAGTTTCTATAATGAGAGTTTAAAGCCACGAGTGGTTGATGTTCCCTCTCCATACATGTAATACATACATTGTTATAGTTTCTATAATGAGAGTTTAAAGCCACGATTGACTGATGTTCCCTCTTCATACATGTAATACATACATTGTTATAGTTTCTATAATGAGAGTTTAAAGCCATGAGTGGCTGATGTTCCCTCCCCATACATGTAATACATACATTGTTATAGTTTCTATAATGAGAGTTTAAATCCACGAATGGCTGATGTTCCCTCTCCAAACATGTAATACATACATTGTTATAGTTTCTATAATGAGAGTATAAAGCCATGAGTGGCTGATGTTCCCTCTCCATACACGTAATACATACATTGTTATAGTTTCTATAATGAGAGTTTAAAGCCACGAGTGGCTGATGTTCCCTCTCAATACATGTAATACATACATTGTTATAGTTTCTATAATGAGAGTTTAAAGCCACGAGTGGCTGATGTTCCCTCTCCATACATGTAATACATACATTGTTATTGTTTCTATAATGAGAGTTTAAAGCCACGAGTGGCTGATGTTCCCTCTCCATACATGTAATACATACATTGTTATAGTTTCTATAATGAGAGTTTAAAGCCATGAGTGGCTGATGTTCACTCTCCATACATGTAATACATACACTGTTATAGTTTCTATAATGAGAGTTTAAAGCCACGGGTGGCTGATGTTCCCTCTCAATACATGTAATACATACATTGTTATATTTTGTATAATGAGAGTTTAAAGCCATGAGTGGGTGATGTTCCCTCTCCATACATGTAATACATACATTGTTATAGTTTCTATAATGAGAGTTTAAAGCCATGAGTGGCTGATGTTCCCTCTCAATACATGTAATACATACATTGTGATAGTTTCTATAATGAGAGTTTAAAGCCACGAGTGGCTGATGTTCCCTGTCCATACAAGTAATACATACATTGTTATAGTTTCTATAATGAGAGTTTAAAGCCACGAGTGGCTGATGTTCCCTCTCAATACATGTAATACATACATTGTTGTAGTTTCTATAATGAGAGTTTAAAGCCATGAGTGGCTGATGTTCCCTCTCAATACATGTAATACATACATTGTTATAGTTTCTATAATGAGAGTTTAAAGCCATGAGTGGCTGATGTTCCCTCTCCATACATGTAATTCATACATTGTTATAGTTTCTATAATGAGAGTTTAAAGCCACGAGTGGCGGATGTTCCCTCTCCATACATGTAATACATACATTTTTATAGTTTCTATAATGAGAGTTTAAAGCCACGAGTGCTTGATGTTCCCTCTCCATACATGTAATACATACATTGTTATAGTTTCTATAATGAGAGTTTAAAGCCACGAGTGGCTGATGTTCCCTCTCCATACATGTAATACATACATTGTTATAGTTTCTATAATGAGAGTTTAAAGCCACGAGTGGCTGATGTTCCCTTTCCATACATGTAATACATACATTGTTATAGTTTCTATAATGAGAGTATAAAGCCAGGAGTGGCTGATGTTCCCTCTCCATACATGTAATACATACATTGTTATAGTTTCTATAATGAGAGTTTAAAGCCATGAGTGGCTGATGTTCCCTCTCCATACATGTAATACATACATTGTTATAGTTTCTATAATGAGAGTTTAAAGCCATGAGTGGCTGATGTTCCCTCTCCATACATGTAATTCATACATTGTTATAGTTTCTATAATGAGAGTTTAAAGCCACGAGTGGCGGATGTTCCCTCTCCATACATGTAATACATACATTTTTATAGTTTCTATAATGAGAGTTTAAAGCCACGAGTGCTTGATGTTCCCTCTCCATACATGTAATACATACATTGTTATAGTTTCTATAATGAGAGTTTAAAGCAATGAGTGGCTGATGTTCCCTCTCCATACATGTAATACATACATTGTTATAGTTTCTATAACGAGAGTTTAAAGCCACGAGTGGCTGATGTTCCCTTTCCATACATGTAATACATACATTGTTATAGTTTCTATAATGAGAGTATAAAGCCAGGAGTGGCTGATGTTCCTTCTCCATACATTTTATACATACATTGTTATAGTTTCTATAATGAGAGTTTAAAGCCACGAGTGGCTGATGTTCCCTCTCCATACATGTAATACATACATTGTTATAGATTCTATAATGAGAGTTCAAAGCCATGAGTGGCTGATGTTCCCTCTCCATACATGTAATACACACATTGTTATAGTTTCTATAATGAGGGTATAAAGCCATGAGTGGCTGATGTTCCCTCTCCATACACGTAATACATACATTGTTATAGTTTCTATAATGAGAGTTTAAAGCCACGAG
>JAHLWY010006459.1:0-40075 GCA_020002185.1 Paraescarpia echinospica | reverse complement strand
AGCATCCATTGTTTAATGTTGTCCTAGGTGGATATGTTAATGCGTAGAAAATAGCACATTATTGCAAAAGGGAACATCAATTAAGAGTAGTATAATTGTATGACATTTAGTGTACAGACTGGCAACAATTGGTAGAATTTATGACACTGATATTATGTATTGATATGCATTGACCAATTTAAAATTGCATTATGAGATCGTCCATAACGACGTTAGAAACAAATTTCTAGTTGGGCAACATGTCCTATACACTCAGTAAGCTACACATTTTATCTCAACTCCAAAAATATATTGTAAGGTTCTTGGTTGTAATTTATATAGAAAACTTTAAAAGTAATGTATATTTTATTATTTAAGTTATTAGTGCACCGATTAGTGAACATAAGGAATCACTGTCGGGTTGAGAGAGGGTAAAAGTCGATTATATCTACAAAACACCTGAAATGGTGCATTTTGGTGGCACAACCTAATTTTAAGCCAATAATTATATTTTTGTTATAAATTAAATTTGTTGGCTCAAGAATGGAGGGTGGTCCCCTGGTAGTATACCTGGGAAAGAGCGGGATGCAATAAGAGAGCGAGGAAGTGTGTGAGAGCGCGTTAGCGAGATAGCGAGTGAGAGAGAGAGAGAGAGGGGGGAGGGTGAGAGAGAGAGAGAGAGAGAGAGAGAGAGAGAGAGAGAGAGAGAGAGAGAGAGAGAGAGAGAGAGAGAGAGAGAGAGAGAGAGAGAGAGAGAGAGAGAGAGAGAGAGAGAGAGAGAGAGAGAGAGAGAGAGAGAGAGACAGGCAGATAGACAGACAGACAGACAGTCAGACAGATAGACATACAGACAAACAAACAGAGAGAGAGAGAGAGAGAGAGAGAGAGAGAGAGAGAGAGAGAGAGAGAGAGAGAGAGAGAGAGAGAGAGAGAGAGAGAGACAGACAGACAGACAGACATACAGACATATAGACTGACAGACAGACAGAGAGATAGAGAGAGAGACATATATACATACACATAAACAAACAGAGAGAGAGAGAGACAGAGAGACAGACCGACCGACAGACAGACAGACAGACAGACAGACAGACAGACAGACAGACAGACAGACAGACAGACAGACAGACAGACAGACAGACAGACAGACAGACAGACAGACAGACAGACAGACATACAAACTGTCAGACATGCAAACAAACAGAGAGAGAGAGAGAGAGAGAGAGAGAGACAGAGTGACAGACAGACAGACAGACAGATAGACAGACAGACAGACAGACAGAGAAAAAGAGGCACACAGACACGGACATACACTATCGCACATTGCCACGCCGTTTGTTTGCTAATCCTGATTCTTAATTAAACAAATGGTAGCATCCATTGTTTAATGTTGTCCTAGGTGGATATGTTAATGCGTAGAAAATAGCACATTATTGCAAAAGGGAACATCAATTAAGAGTAGTATAATTGTATGACATTTAGTGTACAGACTGGCAACAATTGGTAGAATTTATGACACTGATATTATGTATTGATATGCATTGACCAATTTAAAATTGCATTATGAGATCGTCCATAACTACGTTAGAAACAAATTTCTAGTTGGGCAACATGTCCGATACACTCAATAAGCTACACATTTTATCTTAACTCCAAAAATATATTGTAAGGTTCTTGGTTGTAATTTATATAGAAAACTTTAAAAGTAATGTATATTTTATTATTTAAGTTATTAGTGCACCGAGAGAGAGAGACAGAGAGAGAGAGAGACAGAGACAGAGACAGAGAGACAGAGAGACAGAGGCTGAGGCTGAGGCTGAGGCGGAGGCGGAGGCGGAGGCGGAGGCGGAGGCGGGGGCGGAGGCGGAGACGGAGGCGGAGGCGGAGGCGGAGGCGGAGGCGGAGGCGGAGGCGGAGGCGGAGGCGGAGGCGGAGGCAGATAGAGGACGACGAACATATAGTCACCAGGCAGCTGGGCAAGCAGCTAGGAGAGATAGAGACGGGGAGACACAGAGAGACAGACAGAGGCAGAGTTCGGAAGAAAAACATACATCCAACAGACAGACAGACAGACAGACAGACAGACAGACAGACAGACAGACAGACAGACAGACAGACAGACAGACAGACAGACAGACATACAGACAGACAGACAGACAGACAGACAGACAGACAGACAGATAAAGACACAAACACAGAGGGAGAGAGAGAGAAAGAAAGAAAGAAAGAGAGCTAGAGAGAAAGAGATAGAGAAAGACATGGAGACGGAGAGACATACACACATGCAGACAGCAGACACAGAGACAGCAGATACAGAGACAGCAGAGACAAAGAGAAGCAGAGACTAAGAGAGGCAGAAAAAAAGAGAGGCAGAGACAGAGAGAGGCAGAGAGAGGGAGAGGCAGAGACAGAGAGAGGCAAACACAAAGAGAGGCAGGGAGGCAGAGATGCAGAGAGGCAGAGAGGCAGAGAGGCAGAGAGGCAGAGAGGCAGAGAGGCAGAGAGGCAGAGAGGCAGAGAGGCAGAGAGGCAGAGAGGCAGAGGCATTCTGCCAACAGGTAAGATGACAGGCAGGCAGGCAGGCAGGCAGGCAGGCAGGCAGGCAGGCAGGCAGGCAGGCAGGCAGGCAGGCAGGCAAGTATCCCGCCAGACAGGCAGACAGTCAAGACAGACATACAGACAGACGTAGAGGCACACAGTCAGAGAAGCATACAGGCAGAGGAGGTAGGCCGGCAGGCAGAAAAGCAGAAAGGCAGGCAGGCACACAGACCGGCGCAGGCAAGCAGACAGAGAGGCGGACTGACTTACTGTCTCAAACTTATAGACAGACATTCTAACAGACAAACACAGAGGATGGAGGAGAGAGAGTTTCGAGGAGAGAAGGAGAGTTGGCCGAAGAAGGGGAGAAAAACAGAAATACTTTTTATAGAGAGAGATATGGACAGGGAGACAAGTCTGCGTGCTGGTTGCGACTACAAAATCGCTACACAGTAATCAGGCAACCAGCGCTACATTATTAAGTTGCGTCGGCTGTTCTAATATTATACGTGTTAAACCGCATGTGATTAATCAGTCACCCTATAGATATTTGTGTGAACTTGTACAGACAACGAGTCGGAGAAACTTGTTTTAGCTAAGTACTTTTTTATCTAGTAACCATCACATTATCCAAACGTATGCACACGATATACCTATACATCACAATAATTAGCTAAAATGCTTGCTAGATGTGAAAGTCGTCTGTAAACACAATTTAACATTATACGACACAACACTGCTAAACTCGTCATACTATAGCTGGCTTGCCCGAAGTGACAGTAATGGGGCAATTAACAATAAACAATTTACAAGTTACGCATTATTCTAATAATATCACTATTATAACATGCAAACATGAACAAATAACTCACCAGGCCGTGTATATGGATACTCGTAATACGGAGCCGAGAGAACTGTACGTATATCTTTGTGGACACGTCCATGATCCCTAGCAAACTGCGACTGGGTGTGGCTCTAACTATCCTACATGCGTCTGGCGGCTGACATGACAATAGCCTATGCAACCGCTTGCACGAAACAATTCCGCCAGGGTTACATAATATATTGTGTTACAGATTCTTACATGTCAACCGGCCCAAAGCACGATCGGATTATATGCCCACCAACATTATTATTTGTAAGTATACGACTTCATATTTACTCGTTTCCAAACATGTTATTTTTCGTTTTATTATGTCATTACATACAATTACCATCTTCGTGAATTGCACGCATGACTTGATTTTAACTAATGACTTGTTTTGATTTGTTTGCTCTGTAATATGTTTCAACCAATATTCAATAAATATTAAATGAAATTACTACCGAATATACCAAAAATCTCAGATGTCATCAGACATAGAAGACTCCGGTAATTTGGGCATGTGTGTTGTATACCAAACGAAAACCCCTTGAACGTAGCTTTCATACAAGCTTTTGTGTATTAGAAGATCTGTTTTGTGAAGCGCAGTAATCCAGTCCTAATAACCTCGAACGAGTGCGCTTACAAAGAAGCATTAAGCAAAGAGGCCGTAATATATCGTGTTTCCTGTAAACTGTTAACTGTTAAGGATGAAAGCATAGTTACTTCATAAAATATCAAAGTGTTTATTGGTGATGTATGTATTATAACATCTTAATACTGTGTATATTCATAACATCGTAGTTATATAACTCTAACCATTGCATACTGGCGGACATGACATCGGAAGTTGGGGAAATGTTTACTTTTTTAATCCCCTCAAGAGGACTCTTTGTCGTAGCGGAGGGTGTGTCGCAACCTATGCACAGGTCTAATGGCATCAGCTCAACATTTTAACAGGCCTGAATTCTCCACACTGGCATCGCAAGATACGAGCAGAATACATAGATAGTTGATCGATGTAAACCGCCAGACTCTTAATTGAGATTGCATATCCGACGGCTGGGCGACTGCAAAATAAAACAACTTGATACTGATCGTGTATCCGCTATTAAGATACAGTTAAGAAAGAAGTTATTTTGCTTGAAGACGATCATGAAATGTTATTTTATTTCAAGAATAACTTTGGCCCTGCCTGACATTATTATTGTATAACCTCAATCATACGCACGCAATCACGCACGGACGCTAGATATATGTGACGTAAACTTTACTTTAATAAGGTATAACGCAATCTCAAATCACACCCTGGATCTCACTGCAGGCATGTAACGCACAGTTGTACTGCATGTCAGCAATGCTGTTGTGTTCTACGTCTGCACTTGTATGATTTATAGATGCAAGATGACATTAATGTTAACGGTGGCTCCTTATCTTGATGCCATCATTTCGTTGTTTCCTGCCGTTGTCTTTTAATGCAGCGTGGCTGTTGGCACACTCCCAACAGAACTGTTTCACTGTGTTATGTACGTGATTATGATTAACCAGCAAATGTAAAATTTAGATTGAGGACATTGATTTTTTGATATTCAATAGAAAAAACGCAATTTCTTTCTATCTTGTTATTTTTAACACTGAAATGGTTATTTACAAATGATTTGGTATAGTGTCTTTTATTTACAAATGATTCGGTATAGTCAGTAATAGTACTGACATTTAACTTTGTCATTTGGGTTGATACTTGTGTGATGACTACAAGAATAGACATTCATTATTACTAATTAAAAATATAAAGTAAATCCATATTAAAACCAGATGCAACCATATTCCTACCAACATTCAAAAACTGTTTATTATATCTGGGAAATCTGTAAGCCGTGGCATATCAGTAAGTTAGTTTATTTGCATATGTGTTGTCCGTGTGAAGCAACTGCATTACCAGCACAGAAAACCAATGTTCTTATCTGGAGTTGTCAGATGATATCAAAGCATGATATTTTGGGAGATTGTGTTCCTGGCTGTTAGGTCATGTGACCAGCTAGCAGTTCCTGCAAGTCGGTGAGCAGCAGCTGTGAAGACTCAACTGTAGGTGGAATATACACGGAAAGTTTGATGTTGTCTGAATAAACTGCCAAACTGCATATGTGTGTTTGTTCACTTTGGTCCTGCGATCATCATCACGAACCCATTGATTGCTTGATTTGATTGCTTTTTTGTACAGTTCACTGGAACTGACAATGCTGCTGTCACGAACATGTTTTATGTTTATGGGTTTAGTCATTCACATCTGACATGTGTTCATCTGAGGTTCAAAAGCTTATTTTCAGTCTCTTATTCCTTCATTAGTTAGGTTTACAATAATGTGCTACAAAAATGCATATTGCCCCATATACACCGAGTGCTCTATGGTGGTTTCCATCACAAGATAACCTAAAGCAGAGATAATTAAAAGAAATAATAATACAATAACTATACGACAAAGGTATATGTATTGCAGAACATTTTCAACATTTTGAAATTTAAAACAAGACCTGTCTGATTTCTTAGGAATAGTGGTTAATGTCAAGA
This sequence comes from Paraescarpia echinospica, assembly GCA_020002185.1. Taxonomy (NCBI): domain Eukaryota; kingdom Metazoa; phylum Annelida; class Polychaeta; order Sabellida; family Siboglinidae; genus Paraescarpia; species Paraescarpia echinospica. Next base: position 34,128 of record JAHLWY010006459.1, on the reverse strand, counting down.
GAAGGCACATTGTCACTTAATTTAAGTAACTATCATCTAAAATTCCAAACACATGGGTATGCTATAGTTCCAGTTGGCTTCCATTCTGACAGCATATTTGAGATCCACGATGTCGGTTCTTCAAACTTTTTATTTAATAATAATGTGTCTAGTGTGTTCAATGTTACTTGCAATTTGTGTACAGCAGAATCTTTCTTGCTACATTCTGCTACGGCGTGGCTATGGCTTGTTCAGTCTTCATCCAGGTCTGACAACCCGTCAGATTTTGCTGGCGTCACCACAGGCAGGGCCGCTAAGCGCGCCCAATCCTTTAACACGCAGCAGTGCGGCCTGTTGTTTCAGACTGTACATGAAATTTCAATCGCGCGATTTTTATATCACTGTAAAGATAATATTCTTCTCTACAAGTTTGTCCCTGTATGCACACAGGAATTGTATTAACGTTTTTAGTTATTGTCGTTTGAACATCAAGTATGCTCAACCTTGCATTATATCTAAGTATTAGCAATGTGCAAATGGCAATAACTCAAAAACTAAAAACAAATCCTGGGTACATCCAGCGACAAACTTGTAAATAAATGTCTTCCACCCTTGTTTCCACGACTGAATCATTGCTTAGCCTTCTGAAGTTTCCTCTTACCTAGCTGCCATTACCATGTTTTATGTGGCATGCTAATTTGCATGCAAATAGCTGTTTAAGTGGAAAGTTCTGACGCCGTTTTGGCTGCGAGATAGTGGCACGTACAAGTCATTGTTTGTAGTTGAACGCAACACTCGAGTAGCTCTTTGTTCGTGGAGTAGATCGGTGATGTAAGCTGGTACCAGTCCGCGTGTTGAGTACGAAACGTCAGTAGCAGAATTGCGTAATGAATGCGTTGCTTTACGGGAAGCCAGTGCAGTTTCTTGAGTACCGGTGTGATATGGTCCCATCTGTGGCAGTGATATGGTCCCATCTGTGGCAGTGGACCACTAGCCAAGCAGCATCATTTTGCAGTCGGGGATGTCATATAGCAGGCAGTTCGCATAGTCAATTATCGATATAACAAGAGAGTACATAAGGCGGACTGCGGCTTTCTGTGTTAGGCACGATCGGATGAAAGCAATGTTCCTCAGATGATAGTAGGCTACGCAGCACATGTTCTTTACTTGACTGACCATCGACATTTCCGAGTCGAATACAACGCCGATGTTTCTGGCAGTAGGTCATGACGTTATGTCGCAGTCGCCAATTGTGATCACGGTGATGTCAATTGTGTTTCGCTTGATTGTTTCGTGGTGCTAACACAAGTGCGACAGTTTTGTTATCATTCACCTTTAGTCGATCATCTACCATCCACACGCGGACGTCGTTGATGCAGTGCTCAATTCGGCGTAGAGACAACATTCTGTTGGTTTCGGTCATCTCAAATTTGATGTATAGCCGGGTGTCGTCCGCGTAGAGATGGAAGCCCAGGTTGTGTCTTCTGATAATATCACTAATAGGTGCAGAGTACGCATAGAACAACAGAGGCCCCAGCACCGATCTTCGAGGGACACCACAAGCGAAGCTAGTTTTGATGGAAGCGCCACCTGGTATATTTACTGACTGCGACCGGTCGGTTAGAAATGATCGCATCCATGCCAGCACGGAATCAGTCATTCCGAAGCGTCGGCTGAGCAGAATTTCATGGTCAACTGTGTTGAAGGCGGCCTCGATGATGTCATTATGTACCAGAACTAGCGCAGTTTCTGTGGAGTGATGCGATTTGTAGGCTTATTGGTTTCATTCAAGAATATTATTATCAATCAAGTGGTCAACCAGACAGCGTGCAACGTACCTTTCGAGTAGCTTTGACACAAAAGGCAGGTTTTATATCGGTCTATAACTGTCCATATTGTCCTGGTCGAGATTTGCCTTCATAGGCAGAGGGGTGACGTTGACATGTTTCAGGCAGCATGGAACAACACCAGATGCTAAGTTGTCACTGACTTCTTTCAGCAGCCATGTTGGTAGGGGATCGAGCGCGCACGATGTCGTTAGTGACTTGTTGAGCAGATTGCGGATGTCTGATGTAGTCGCAATCGGAAGTGAGTGAAGTTGTGACACGCAGGGTGCTGGATGGCGGTCTGTGGTCGTGGTGGACGTGAGTGTAGACTAGGTATGTAGCGCCACACGAATCGTCTCGATTTTCGCAGAGAAGAAGTTTGGGAAACTAGTTACGACATCTTGGATGTTATCGTTAGCTGGTAGATATTGGGACTTTCTTCGCTGCAGCAGTCCATTTAGCAGACGATACAGTCGCCTGTTGTCACTCCCGTGCTGTTCTATCTCAGAAGCATAGTAGTCAGACTTGGCTTCTTTGATTGTCCTATTTACCTGTGCGCACTGTGTCTTATATATTTCGCGATGCACTTGAAATAAATGATTACAAGTTTCATGGAGTTTCCCGATGATGAAACATCAACATCCATGAACTCGAAAGATTTCATATGATCACGTTAGTTAACAACCACCTTGAAACTCGATTGGTAAACAAGGCCGATATCATTACCGCGGCGATTTTTCCGAGGAAGATGTACAAACTTGTTTGGCGGGCGTCAGGGCTTTTATAGTTTTATTGTCTTTTTCCCCAGTGCTTAGCCACGGTGTCGCGCTTACATTTATCCGTGCGTTAAATTTTATCCGGGTGATATTTACGTGCATATGTAAGGCATAATATTTGGTACAAGTAGATGACGTAGTGATAAATAATATCCAGTAGTTAAATATGTTTCGTTGTTGTCGTAATACGAGCATTATAGTTAGATTACATAAATATAATTTGCTGTTTCAGATTTGTGACCAAGTATAAAAGTAAGTCACGCGACGTGTGCGTGGAGAGGAAACTGTTTTACGACAGAAATTGTTCATGTCTGTGGGAAGCAAACATTTTATAATTTATGTATATACACAGACATATATATATATACACACACACACACACACACACACACACACACACACACACACACACACACACACACACACACACACACACACACACACATATATAAATATACATAAACATACATAACGCCCGGATAAATGAAAGCGCGACAGTCGTAGCTGGTGCTAAATACATTCCCCTAGATACACGCACGCGCAGAAACGTCACCCGGATATTATTTAACGCCCGGATAAAAGTAAGCACGACAACGTCTCTGTGCTGGCTACAAGAACCATATTCACCTCGGTCACGTAATCCGTGAATACATCGGTCTTGTTGCGAATTGAACGAGCGTTAACAATGCCCGATGTGACCGGTACTGCGACACGGCTGACCACACCACTAGTTATTACGGTGCTTACGATACCGGTCATGACCTTAGATCAAAGGGATTTTTGAAAAGATCAAAGAGATTTGCGTGTTTTTTAGTAGTCAATGAGGCGATTTGCTCCGCTACTTATAAAAAAACAGCCTACTGATAAAAAAGGTTGATTGACAGGTCCACGGACCACCCTCCAAGAGAGTGTGCCGACATCTAGTGACTAATTAGATAATTAATTAGGTATTAATTAGCAACAAGTGAGTAGTGCATTCACTGGAGGGCAGCACTAGCAATAAGTAAAAATAGTAATTACGTGTGCGTAAGGTTATATATAATGATTATGTGTGAGTCACGTGTGCGTAAGGTTATATAATGGTTAAGCATGTGTGCTGACATCTAGTGACTGAAAAAGAAAGCAGATACGTATGTGTAAGGTTATATAGTGGTTACGTGTGAGGTGATGTAGTCAGTAGCGTCCGTGTCTAGATATGGAGCCTATACGTTTCGGAGGATCCATGTCGTACCTGTCGAATTTTTATCCGTGTAGAATTGCGGCGTATGGTCGGGGTTTCAAATCCGTCGAGCACGCCTACCAGTCTAACGAAGACGAAGCAAGCGCGGAGTACATCAAATCGGCGAGGTCGGCCTATATAGCGAAGCGACGAGGTTACGGGATCAAGAAAGCGAGAACGAGTGCCGAATGGGATGGCGTTAGAGTCGAGTGTATGAAGAGCCTGTTGATGAGTAAGTTCGGGGGGTCGCCTTATTGGCTACCGGGGACGCCGAATTGGTGGAGTGGGTGCCGTCGAAAGAAGCCTTTTGGGGTTGCGCCTACGGGTATAAAGAAGGTCAGAACATGCTCGACAAATTGTTGATGGAGGTGCGTCGTGAGTATAGAAGAAACGAATAAAAGTCATCGTTCGTTGTTCCCGCACCAGTCGTCGATATGGACGGAAAGTGGAAGCATCCTTTTACGTGTATAGTGTCCGGCCCTACGGGGTGCGGTAAGACTACTTTCGTTGCTCGCCTGCTAAAGTTTGCCTCGTGTATGATTGAGCCGCCGCCGGAAAAAAATTCTGTGGTGTTACGGCCAGTGGCAAACCGCCTACGACTCTATGACAGCCGGTGTAGAATTTGTAGACGGTTTGCCGGATCCGAAGCTTTTGGACGCCAAAACGAGGACGCTTCAAGTACTCGATGACCTTATGTCGGAGACCGATAGTAGGGTCACGACTTTGTTTACTAAAAAAAGTCATCACTGCAACGTGTCCGTCGTACAGCTTTTGCGGAATCTCTTTCCGAAAGGGAAAGAAAATCGCACAATCAGCCTAAACGCGCAGTATATGGTCCTCTTCAAGAGTCCCCGGGACGCGGGGCAAGTAGGTCACCTGGCGAAACAGATGTATCCGGGTAGAACCAACTACATGGTGGAGGCCTTCAAAGATGCCACGTCAGCAGCCTACGGTTACCTCCTGGTGGACCTGAAACAGGAAACACCGGAAACCATGCGCCTGCGTACGGCCATTTTTCCCGACGATCGCATTCAGTACGTCTACGCGCCGACGAGAGTATAAAAAGCGGAGCGCGTCGCGGCCGACGTCATTCGACAGGATGACAGATCGCGTGAAGAGGCACATCGTGGCCCTGCAGCTGTTGCGTAGATACCATCGGAATACGAATCTGAGAAAAGCCGTAATCGCCCACGCGGATGCCGATCTCATATGTAGTCTGTGCGACTGCGCGTATAACATTCTGAGAGGGAACGTGAAATGTCGCCTAACAACAAAAAAGTTCTGACAAAGTACAGAAACAATCTGCGCAAGCTAGCGTAAAAAAAAGTACCCATCAAACGGAAGAGGGCCGTCCTGCAGACGGGGTCGGGCGCATTTCTGACGGCACTGCTGGCACCGTTGGCGAGCACCTTTCTGCCCCTCCTCAGACAGGCTATAGGTGGTTGATGCAGCACGCAAAGAAGATGGCGTTGGTAGTCCCCCGGTTGGTGGAGCGTCTACTCCCGTTACTATCGCAACCGACCACGACCACGTCGCGTGTGATGAGTAGCCTGGACAACGACATGAAAGCCGTTCTCGGGCGTACGAATTTATTCGAACGAGAAAAGGTAGCGGCGTACAATCAACTGCTGAGTCATTACAACGCCATGGAGACGTCTCGCGCGCAGCAACCGATGCGAGTGTCCGTAGTGAAGGACGAGTCGCCGATGACGCCCGACCAATCGCCGCCGCCGCCGCCCGACCAATCGCCGGACGATACGGAGAGCGAAATCGTGAAGAGCGTACCGAACATTCTGAAAGAAAAGGCCCGCCTCCTGATGGCGAGACTGAAAGCCGAACCGATGAATCGCTGGAACGACCGAGGGGAACTCGTATACGACGGTGCGCCTATCGCCGGAAGCAACATGGTGGATCTAGTGAACGATCTCATGCGAAAGAGGAAGAGGACGCCCGCGCCGGTTGGCTGGAAAGCGTTTGGGGACCATATAAAGCGGCTGAACGTCCCTATGGAGCGCGTCGGTAACCCCCAGCGTCGAGCGTACATACAGCTCGCGCAGAAGCGAAAGTACCGCACTCAATCTCTCGAACGCAAGACGTGGGCCACCTTTTAGCGCTCATAAAGGATGCCCGCTCGAAGATCAGTACTCGTCGTCGTCGTCGTCGCCGGCGTAATTGCGGCGGCTTTCGCCGCCGCCCTCTTGTTCGCCGTATCGTCGCAAGAGCCATGGCGGTGGTATCCCGGCGGTCTCGTAGTGCGCAACGAAAGTGCCAACAACGGGACGACCGACTGAAGCGCGCCTACTTCGACCCGAAACGGGCGGGCAGTTACGGCGGCGTCGACGCGTTGCACCGAGCGACCGTAGTACCCAAGCCGATCGTCGAGCGGTGGCTATCGGAGCAGGACGCCTATACGCTTCATAAGCCGGTCAGACGCCGTTTCAAGCGACGTTGCATTATCGTGGGCGGCCGAAACCAGCAATGGCAAGCCGATTTCGTCGACGTGGCTAAACTGAAAAAACACAACGACGGTATAGCGTTCCTATTGACGGTCATCGACGTCTTCTCAAAGCGGGCGTGGTGCGTCCCGTTGAAGAGTAAATCCGGTCCGGCGCTCGTTGCGGCCTTCGAGGGCCTGCTGTCGTCGCCGCAACAACCACCGAACGACCTGCAGACCGACAAGGGGACGGAGTTTCTCAACAGGCCCCTTCAGACGCTTTTGAAGGCGCGCGGCGTCCACCATTTCGTGACGCAAAACGAGGAGACAAAAGCGAGTGTCGTAGAGCGCTTCAATCGTACGCTGAAGACGCGCATGTGGAGGTACTTTACGAAGCATCAGACGCTGAGGTACGTAGAGCCGTTGCAGGACTTCGTGGGGTCGTACAACAACGCCTACCATCGAAGCATCGGTAGGACGCCGGCGAGCGTCAACGCCGCGAATCAGGAGAGCGTGTGGCAGAGGCTGTACGGCGGCGGAGGGTGTAAAAAAAGCAAGCCGAAACTGCGAGAGGGGGACCGCGTACGCATCAGCAAGGCGAAGGGGCGTTTCAAGAAGGGGTACATGGCTAACTGGAGCGAAGAGCTCTTCACCATCGTAGAACCGCATCCGAGTGATGGACGACGCCGGAACGATACTGGACGGCACCTTCTACGAGCCGGAGCTACAAAAACTAATCGTCTCGAAGGATAAATTATATCGGGTGGAAGCTGTTCTACAGAGACGTCGACGACGACGCGGTAAGGGTGAAGAGGTGCTCGTCAAATGGTCCGGCTATCCGGCCTCGTTCAATAGCTGGATCGACGCCAAGGCGCTCGTGGACTATCAGGGATGATGTCGACGCGTTGGATGCGACATTCGGATTGCTGGAGACTGCACGAGGCGGGGCTGTGCAACGGCTTTTCGTTTTTTTTAGGGGATGGTGCTGTATTAGAAGACCGCAGATTAGAAGACGGCGGATTAGAAGACCGCGGTCGCTGCGCTATATTCGTACCAGACGGACCCGCTACCCCCGTCGGCGAACTCGTTCTATGGTGTTTCAGCGCTATACAGGAAGGGCGCCGTCGAGACGACAGCAGCAGCAGCCGATGCAGCAGCCGAATACCGCCGTCGACTCAGGCGTGTTTGTCGAAGAACCCGCCGTCGACTTATGCGTCTCTGTGGATGCGCCCGATGCCGTCGACGACTCCTCCTTCACGAACGTTCCGTGGCGTCTCTGCGGCAACGAATGCCCTAAAGCCGAGATCAACTTCCTGTGCCAGATCATCGTCCTGTACACGGTGATCGTCGTCAGTATATACAATCAAACGCGCGGCAAGGGCGACTCCAAACTGTGGACGGCGCTGCTGAGTAGTTGCCTCGGCTACCTACTACCGAGTCCATCTATGAGACGCGATGGCGTCGTCTGACTTTTACGTGACGTTGCCAAGCAACGTCTATGAAGGTGCACCCCGAAAACACGTTGACGCACTACACGACGAATCTGCCGCTACGCGTCGACCTGTCGGGGCGGTGGGAATGCGGGTTGGTGTCGCTACAGTACACGAATAGCTGGTACAACGTGAGAGAAGAGGACGCCTACTTCTTCTTGGCTTGCGGGACGGGGGATGATGGCCTTTTCACTACCGCGGACGGGAATAAAATTCTCCGGTAGGGCAACATCCCTCACGGCTTTTACAACAGCGCCTACGAGTTGATGCACAAAATCAACGAGACACTGACGAGACTGAGCACCGATAGAGTCAAGGCGCGCCTGGAGTACAGCCCCGTCTCTAACCGGATGACGCTGCGTCTATCGGCGGGCGTCGTATTTAACATACCCCCGAAGAGCCACCTGAAAAAGATACTAGGCTTCGAGTCGAACCGTATCGCGAGTCTCTCGTTGCTGTCGCCGCCGCCGACGAACGACGGCATGCCCGTAGCGTATACTTTCGAGTACGAGGGGGTCCACACGGTGGACATGAACGGCGGCGTCGACACCATGTACGTGTACTCGGATATCGTGGAACCGCCCATCGTCGGCGACGTATTCGCCTCCCTCCTCCGAACCGTTCCCGCCTACGGATCGAACGGGTTCATCGTATCGAACGTCTTCGATCGCATCCAATACGCGCCGCTCCTTCGGCTCCAATTCGATTCGATCGAGATAGATATAAGAGACGACATCGGTCAGCCGATACCATTCGAGCACGGAAAAGTCGTGACGACGCTTCACATCAGACGCTGCAAGTCGAAACTGTTCTGACGATGGCGGCGGCGATAAGCGGGCGCAACGTGTACGAGGACTACTACACTCGGCTGGTCGGCGGTAACCTGCCGGTGTTCGTCGGCGGCCGATCGCAGCGGGGACACGGCCTGGGTAATCTCTTCGGCAGCCTGTTTCGAAGCGCCATGCCGCTTATCAAGAGAGGGGCCGTGGCGCAGGGCAAGCGCGCTCTGAATATTAGCGTGCGCGTGGCGCGGGACGTCGTCGCTGGCGGCAATTTTAAACAATCGGTAAAGCGACGCGCGAAGGAGGGGGGCGGCGACCTTCTCGACGGGCTGTTGAACTCACCGCCGCCGCCGCCGAAAAAACGACGACGACGAATAAAACCGCCCGGCACGCCGGCAACGACCAGTAAGAAGAGGCGACGTCCAAAGGAACAGACGTCGAGAGACGACGTATTCCCCGCGTAGAAGAATGGCGTTCGTGCATCGACAGTCGTGCTAGGGCGTAAAGAGCGAACTGGACCTGTTCAGCGTCCCGACGATGCAGACGAACATCGAGAGCGGCCAGTGGATCGATCATCAGACGCTGACGGCACTCGACGCTGGCGGCCGTATCGAGTTTCTCATCCCGGGCTCCGGAGACGACTATCTGGACCAGGCTACCCCTAGACTGTACGTGCGCGTCAAGGTGGTGAAGGGGGACGGCACCGATCTTGTGGTGCAAGGACACATGGAGACGGCGGGAAACATCAACGGCGGGTACGCGCATCGGCACCAGTACATACACGGCAGCCGCGAGTTGGACATGTTGGGACGTCTGCACGTCGACGTGTTCATGCAAAACCGGTACCTGCTGAACGGCGTCGACGTAAAGATCCGACTGGTACGAAGCAAGGACGCCTTCGCGCTCCTAGGCGACGTCGTCGATCCGGGGTTCAAGATCGTCCTGCTGGAGACCTACCTGCAGGTGCGTAAGGCCAAGGTGAACTCGGCCGTCCAGCTCGGTCACATCAAAGCGCTGACGAGGAGGACGGCCGAGTACCCGATGCGTAGCGTCGACTGCAAGGTGTTCTCGATACCGCAGGGAACGATGTCTCATACGCACGAGAACGTCTATCTGGGTACGCTCCCGAGACGCGTGTTCTTGTGCCTGATCGACAACGACTCCTACAACGGGGCCTACGATAAAAACCCGTTCAACGCGAAGAACAACGACATATATTTCCTCACCCTCTACGTCGACGGACGCCAGGTGCCGAGCAAGCCGCTGCAGCCGGACTTCGCGCATCGGCGCTACATCCGAAGCTACATGAACCTGTTCGCCGCGACGGGGAAAGCGTACGAGGACGAGGGGATCGACCTGACGCGCGCCGAATTCGGCGACGGCTACACCGTCTTCGGCTTCGACCTGTCGCCCGACTGCTGCGACGGCGAACACTACAACGTCGTGCGTAAGGGGAACCTGCGCGCCGAGATCCACTTCGCGCTTGCGCTCCCCCTGACGGCGAACGTCGTCGTGTACGGGGAGTTCGAGACGGTTCTCGAAATCGACATCAACCGGAACGTCGTGTACGACTACTGAGATGGACACGTTTCAGCTGATACGTCGCCTGGCGGTCGACGCGTACACTAAAAACGTCGTCGTCGGCGTAGTGCCTAAAGACGAGCTACCGGGACGGCGGCTCACCGCCTACCCGACGGCGTTCGTGTGCAACACCGACGACGGCGACGAACCGGGGGAGCACTGGGTGGCCGTCTATGTGGACGCCGACCGGCGAGGCGAGTACTTCGATTCGTACGGCCTGCCGCCGCTGCACGCCGACTTCCGCGCCTTCCTTCGCCGCAACTTCGACTTGTTTACGTACAACTACAAGAGACTGCAGAGCGGTGTATCTAACGTGTGCGGACAATTTTGCGTCGCCTACCTAATCTTACGATGCCGCGGTATGCCGCTATGCGGCTTTCAGTGCCTGTTCGGTCCCGATAGGGTGACCAACGACTGTCTCTTATTCGACTGGCTAAAGCCGCATTGAACACTTATCGCTTATATTAGACGACCGAGTATCCGAACCGACTTTGTCGGACCCGCCGGTCGCGGGCTCCTCGCCGTGCTAGGCAGGCAAGACCGAAGTAGTGAGGTTGTAGTAAATAAAACGATGAAAACTGTACCGCGTGTTCACTTATTTTTTATTAGTACATACATACATATATACATACCCTACTCTAGGGGTAGGTAGGTCCTACTAGGGGTCCCTAGGGGTATGTCCCTACCCGTAGGGTCCCTATAGGGGTAGGTCCTACTTCTAGGGAGTGGGTCCCCCTTATACGAGTGTCGGCGCCGTAGTGACGCCGTCGTCGAACACGCGACGTTTGGCGTAAAAGTAGCTCAACGCCGCGCGCTCCTGAATGTACGTCAGCACGGACGATTCCTTCACTTGGAAGCCGTGGTTCCAGTCGCTGGCGCTCCGTCGGCCGCGCAGCACGCCGAGGAAGACGTCCTTGTCGACGTCGTTCTGACGCTTGCTCAGCCCCTTCGTGCTGTACTTGTCGCCATTGCCGCCGCCGAAACAGTAGTACGTCTTGCTGCAGAGCGCGACGATTCCACGACCGGACCATTCCTCTTTGAAGAGGCCCGGCGTTCGCTTGTCGTACCTGCACCGTCTCGCGCAACATTCGTCGGGCGCGTCCCACGCTCGGCCGGCGAGCTGGCACCGCACGTACGCCTCCGCGTGCGTGTCGCAGTGTTCCGACGGGAACCACTCGCCGCGGTGCCGAAAGTAGTGTTCGCGCTTAGCCGTCGCCACGAGCTCGTCGAGGTCGCGTCCCGCGAGGCTCAGATACGCCGAATCGGTGTCCATCGCGCAGTACTGGAAAAGGGGGCGCGGAATGTAGGCGGCGATAAAATCGTAGTAAAATTCCAGCATACGCCGTTTGGCGTACTGATATACGAAGTAGCCGATCTGGATGGGCAGCGCGTACCGGACGGTTCGCTTGTTCAGCGCCACCTCGTAGAGGCCGTCGGGAACGACGACGTCAAGCTGCCGGAAGCGACGATTGTTGATCAGCGTCGCGGCGCCATCGGACGTGGATAACTTGATGTCGCGGTGCAAGTCGACCCGCGTGATCGTTTTCCCGTAGGAACTGTTCCCGAGAAGTTTGAACGTATCGGCGACGATGGCCTTGTCGGGGTCGGCGTCGCGCGGCGGAGACCGTGTCGCCGAAACGACGAAAGCACGCGACGAAAGCCCGTCTCCCTGTGACGCAGAATAAACCCGTACGATAAATTTACCTTAAACGCTCGAGTCTGCGCCTCGAACATCAGTCGTAGTCGGGCGTCGTGCGCGGTCGTGTCCAAACAGTTGGACATTTCGAAGTTATATCTAGACTGGACGGGACCGCACACTACAGACGTACGGATGCTCGACCAGTGTTCGCGAACGGTACGCCGTAGGTCGTCGGCGTCATCGCGCGCCGGCGGCGGCGGCGTACCGCAGACTTTTAAATGTCGCAACATATTGTCGCGCCTGGCGAACGTTCGATCGCATTTCGGACACGCGTGAGGTTGATTACCGCTGCGGCAGCTTTTCAGATGCCGCACCATATCGCTCCGATGGGCGAACGTTCGATCGCATTTCTGGCATGCGTGCATCGTCGGTGACAGCAGCAGCGGGGAACGCACGTTCGTCCTAGTCGAGGCCGGAACGATATTAACTACGACGAATTACCGACACCGACTATGAGGCCGCGCGAACGACCGCTAGGTGGTGGTGGTAGCCGCCATTAAATCACTTTCTGGACGGCGGGGCGAATTTTTTTTTTTTGACACGCGCTGCAGCTCTCACGCGTCACGCGGTTTGTTTGTTTGTTTGTTTGCAGCTAACTGTGAAGGCAGCGAACTTTCTGGATGGCGGCGAGTTGTTCGTTTGGCTCACCGCCCGTCAGGTGGTAGCGCTACCGTCAAATTTGTTTGCACAGGGATAGCCGTCAGGTGGCAGCGGCCGTCAGGTGGCAGCGCTGTCGACTACCCCGTCCGTTAGCAGCATTAAACCGGGACTCGCTGGGAGTTTCGTATGTCTGGATGGCAGCGAACTGTTTTGGCGCTACTCTTCGTATGTTTGTTTGCACTGGGATGGCGGCGCAGCAGAGGCTGTCTTACCGTTTTCCCGCCCGTCGTCAGTTTGTTTGCACTGGGATTTTAGTAGTACCGCCGTGCTCGCTTTCTGGATGGCCGCGAATTGTTTTTTGGCGCTACAGTTTTCTCTCATTTTTCGTTTGTTTGCACTGGGACGGCGACTTCGTCAGTTTGTTTGTTTGTTTGTACTGGGATGATGGCGCAGAGGCCCGTCAGGTGGCATTGTCGACAATAGAAGACGAGGAAGCGGGCTTTGTTTTGTTCATACGTTTTATTAAGCATCATCATACATGTTATGCCACAATATCAACAATCACTTTAGGCCACCACATCGGCTTCATCTTCAACGACGCTATACATTTAAGACTTTATATGCCACAGCAGGGTAATACATACAATCATGTAATAATAATCCGCCCGTCGTCAGTTTGTACTGGCATGATGGCGCAGAGGCCCGTCAGGTGGCAGCACTGTAGATGTCGACAACGAGGAGGCGGGTTTTGTTTTGTTTTGTTCATTCGTTTTATTAAGCATGCTACATGTAATGCAAAATAAGTGCGGCACTTTAGGCCACAGCAGCAGCTTCATCGTCAACGACGCTATACATGTAAGGCTTTATGCCACAGCAGGGTAATACATACATAGATGTAACAAGGCTTTATGCCACAGCAGGGTAAATATAATAAGGCTTTATGCCACATGTCGGTGTAAATAAACCGCGGTATATAATGTTCAACAATTATTCGGCACTGCTACAGCAGAGTAAATATTAATAAGGCTTTATGCCACATGTCGGTGCAAATAAACCGCGCTATATAATTATTCGGCACTGCTAGAGCAGGGTAAATATAATAAGGCTTTATGCGGCATGATGTCGTTGCAAATAAACCGCACTATATAATGTTCAACAATTTTATTCGGCAGAATAAACGGCGCCACAGGGTAATGTTCATCTTCACGCCACAGCAGCAGCAGCATTAGTCGACGAGACACGCTCTTTTCAGAAGATAGTACTGTACGGCCGCCTCCAGGAGACAACGATCGAACGTCGCCGTCCATTCCGTGCCCATGAGCCAGTCGGCGACTTGGTGCACGAGTGCCCGTTCCGAAAATCTATCGCCGCGCACGCATCGTTCTTCGAGCACCGCGATCAGTCGCATGGCAGGTAACAACAGCGAGCGCTGCAGAAAGCTGTCGATCGCCGATGAATAATAACAAACATTTAGGGCCGCCACGTTTTCGTACACAAGCCGATAGCGTCGGCTCGGCTTCCTGCCTCGATAGCCGTACATGTGTACAAACGGACAGCCCTCCTCAGGCGGGCACTCACCGCATTCTTGACGCGCGCTCTCCATCACCCTTTTGCCGACTAACTCGGCGAAGGTGGCCATCATACATCGTTGGCGTCCGGCGTACGAATGGAGGATGCTCCACTCCGAGTCGGTTTGGACGGCGCCCACGATCACCAGCTCGTTGTTGCGGGACCACGGTTTAAAGTCGTCCGAAGACACAGACAACACGTCCAGACGTGATGATGGCAGTGATGCTGTTGTTGTTGTTGTCGGCACCACCGGACTCAATGTAACGTACGTCGAGGCTTCAGCGGTGTTCGAAGGCCGATACATCGACGCTTCTCTCGCCAGCAAGGGCGCGTTGATTCTGGCGCACGTCACGGTCAGAGGAATGGTCTGCGTGTCTTCATCAGTGAGGGACGGAGGAGGAGGCAGCGTTTCCGTTGTGACGCGCTTCTCGGCAGGGGGCGATCCCTCATCAGCGATGCTGCGTAAAGCGGTGGCGATTACAGCGTCCTACAGAAGCAACAAGCCAAGCGTTACTATTAGTCATTCAAGGGTGAACAACGTGCGCACTTCATTCACTCGCCTTCTTCGACACGACCCTCACATTCCGGACATTGTACGTGTCCAGAATTCCGCCCTATACGATCTTGTGCACGGTCACCTCCAGGACTGTACCGCTCAGGCTCGCTACAAAAGTGTCGCGCAACTGCTCTGGCATCATGCTGGCCACGTATTCGGCATCGAAATCGCCGATCAACGATATCGCTTCGTCGAATAGAGTAAGCCAGATACCAGCCTCAGCGTCGTCGTCGTCGTCGTCGTGCCCTTCCTACAGGACGCGGACCGAAAAATACGTCTTCGGCTTCGCCTGTACTCCGTGTACTGCGCACACCATAGTACCGCTTGGAAGGCCTCGCACTTTGCGCTTACAATCGCAACAGCCAACGTACGTGCATTTATTTTTCCATGCAACGCCAACGATTTTTACGGGTGTAGTAATCTTATATGTACCATCCGATGCCAACACAAACTCTTTCAGAGTTACCTCGTTCGGCTCGACCACACTCACCAAGGGCGCTGCGTCGAGAGGCGAATTCAGCGACCCCGACGTAGCAGTCGCTGCAGGGGCTTTCATTTCGCCGCAGGACGCCGCCGCAGACGTGCCAGTCGCTACCTTCGACTTTTTCGCTTTCTTCGGTGCCTCTCCGTGAACAGGCGGCGGAGCCATGATGTGTCGTCAACAACAACGCTCTGCAACGGCAACAACACAACGTTACCACACCGACAATACATAGGCGTTTTCCACCCGACCCTATTTATATTAGTATCGCGCATAGCTACCGTGCGCTCGCGCGCCAGAAAACAGCCGATTCTTACAAGGTTACTAAAACTGAAAAAAACTCTCGGTCACTTTAGTGCACAAACAGAACGCCGCTTTTTTTCTAATATAAGTTTACCATACGATTCTCCAGTCCCTACTTTGTATCATAGGCCGCTTAGTTTACGCGCATTTCACCATTTATTACGGTTTTAGGCACTTACAAACAGTTACATAAGCGTCTTATGTAACCAGTGACGTCAGCCGCTTATGTAAAGCAGCCGCCTACGTGTCTAGGCCGCGAGAACAGTCACCGCGAAAACAACTGCGCATCATTTCTCACAATGGCTCAGAACAACGAACACGCTGCTGCTGCTGCTTCAAACGATATGAAAGCCACCCCCCGACAACCAGGAGACAGGTACGTTTCCTCCTTCAACGATACTAACTCAAATAACGGCTTATCACTACAAATTATCGTACTACTATAACTGCTTTCCTTTCAAAGTCACTAACTAACACATTTTATTTTATTTACAGACCGCACGCGATCGCCGCTGCCCCTGCCCCCGAACGACCAGGAGAACGGTACGTTTCCTCCTTCATTATCTTCCTTACTATATTAACTACAATTTATCTTAACTCTATTTACAGACGCCTAATTACGGGCTTTGATTACTATAACTGCTCATTAGGGCTTTGATTACTATAACTATAGCTGCTTTCCTTCCACGTCACTAACTTACAGACGCCTCATTGCCTTCCTTAACTACAATTTATCTTAATTCTATTTACAGACGCCTAATTACGGGCTTAGATTACTATAACTGCTCATTACGGGCTTTGATAACTATTACTATAGCTGCTTTCCTTTCAGACGTCTAATTGCCTTCCATGTCACTAACTCACACTTTCATTTACAGACGCCTAATTGCGGGGTTCGAAACCCTTCACGTTGGTCGGGGGCAAACCCTTATGGTGCCCTCTAAACGGAACGGATTTGTGCCACCGCGCGGAATCCGCCCAACCGACCTCATCGTGTTAGATATGACCCCTCGTGAAAATGGACGTGGTATGTTATATTTGGGGCGCCAACGCACGCCCGCCACTACCGACGATAACGCATCCACCTAACGATCATCTATTCTACCTTACAGATACGCACGTCACGTGTACTACATTTCCCCCGACCTCCATCATCGAACGTACGCCATGGGACGGGGGGTATGCGTACACTTCGTTGAGCCCCCACACCGCCGAGTCATACTTTCACCAACACCGCCTTCTCTTCCGACGTTAGCCGTGCTCGGCACACAACACCCGCCATCGACACCTGCCCCCGCCGAACATACACCATCCCCCAACGAACCATCGACACGCCCTACCACGTTTGGACCATCTGTGCCCCGGCACCTATCCGTACACACCGCCTTTCCTCCGCAACCACCTGGACGTCACGGATTCGGTCCTGCGCCACAGTGACCGCCAGCCGACAACACATCTATATATGTAATAAAGTATATATATTTATCACCGTTTCCTTTCTTTCTTTCCGCGCAATATCCACCACCAGCAGCATTTGTCTATATTCCAACTAATGCACTCGTAACAGCTACCCGCAGCATTTGTCTATATTCCAACTAATGCACAAGTGACAGCGATTACCACCGCCAGCCAAAGAATCACTACCAAACGCCTACACAATAATTCGACGTTATAACTTTATCATTATATATTACGCCGCACTTCACCCGCCGCACAGCCAAACAATCACTGCCAAGCGCCCACAAACTCCAGCGCGTCATAACACTGCACTCTTTATTTATCATTATATATTACGCCGCACTTCGCCCGCCGCACAGACAAACAATCACTGCCAAGCGCCCACAAACCATAATAATACTCCAGCGTCATAAAACTGCACCGCGCAGACTTCACCCCGCTTAACGCACTGCCACATTCATCACAATACCGTCATACGATATCCCATTCGGCCGTGAGTCGTGACAACTAGGCCGCCCGATAACCTCGCTGATCTCCAGCGCCGCCAGCCACCACACAGCAGCCGAGTAATGTAATCTAAGTGCACGCGTACACTATTTCACTACATATGACGCTTTCCTACCTCACACACAGCGCCGTATACCTAATTGGTACTAATTAGTTGGTAATTACTATTTTTACTTATTGCTAGTGCTGCCCTCCAGTGAATGCACTACTCACTTGTTGCTAATTAATACCTAATTAATTTCCTAATTAGTCACTAGATGTCGGCACACTCTCTTGTAGGGTGGTCCGTGGACCTGTCAATCAACCTTTTTTTTATCAGTAGGCTGTTTTTTTATAAGTAGCGGAGCAAATCGCCGCACTGACTGCTAAAAAACACGCAAATCTCTTTGATCTTTTCAAAAATCCCTTTGATCTAAGGTCATGACCGGTATCGTAAGCAACGTAATAACTACTCACACCCGTGTTACTGGAAGACGACATGGCGGATACAGCAATCCTTGTAACCGGATAAGTCTTGTCTAATGGAATAGGTATGACAGTCTTAATGTACTGTCTAGTAAATGTCCCATGCCTGGTGTCAGTCAGCTTGGCTGGTATAGTTGGCCACCGATATAGGTTAGAAAGAAGTTATTTTGCTTGAAGACGACAATGAAATGTGATTTTGTTTGAAGAACAAGTTTGGCCCTGCCTGACAGATAACCTCAATCATACGCACGCACGTACGCACGAACGCGCGAACGCGCGAACGCGCGAACGCGCGAACGCTTGATATGTGACTTAACCATTACTTTAATAAGGTATACCTAATACATTCTAGCTGGTGATGAACAATTTCTCCTAAAATGATTTGGCATTAATAATTAATTTTGTATGTTAACAAGTTCAAAAGCCGCTGTCACTGTGACCAAGCTGACCAAAAGAGTATGGGAAAACAAGATGATCACTGAGAACATCAATATGAGTGTCTACGGCAGCGAATCGTACCTTACAAAAAAGAGCCAATGGTATACCATTGAATACCATTCG
The DNA here is from genome assembly GCA_020002185.1 of Paraescarpia echinospica. Classification (NCBI taxonomy): domain Eukaryota; kingdom Metazoa; phylum Annelida; class Polychaeta; order Sabellida; family Siboglinidae; genus Paraescarpia; species Paraescarpia echinospica. The sequence goes on along the minus strand of JAHLWY010006459.1, from coordinate 15,842 downwards.
GTACACTTGGACCATTCAATGGTAAATCAGTAGGACACAGTGGTATTTTCAGTGGTTATTTGAAAATACCACAGTACCATTGGACCATTCAATGATGAATCGGTGTCTCAATGGTTCTTTCAATGGTATTTGAACATAATATTATCATTAAATACTATTCAATGCTAAAATCACTGTCTCAATGGTACTTTCAATGGTATTTGAACATATCATTCAATACCATTCAGTAATAAGTCAGTATGTATCAGTGATACTTTCAATGGTATTTGAACATACCGTTCTGTACCACTGGGCCATCCAATGATAAATAAGGTTCCAGTGGTACGTGCAATGGTATTTGAATATATAATTCAATGAAACACCTGTGTGTTTCAGTGGTACTCTCAATGGTTTTTGAATATACCATTCAGTACCACTGGACCATTCAATGATAACTTATGGTTCAGTGGTTCTCGCAATGGTATTTGAACATATCATTCAATATCATTGGACCATTTAATGATCAATCAGGATTCAGTGGTACTCGCAATGGTATTTGAACATATCCATCCCCAGCCAGCACGCCACCCTTGGCCCGATCTGAGCGGCAGTCAGGAGGCATCCGTCAACACACGACAGCCGCCTGCCAACCGCCCACTAATCGCTGTTGCCCCAGTGACAGCGTCCGTTGGTCATTTGGACGAGGCTATTCGCAGGGCTGGGCTCTGCGAATTAAAAACCATTTCTTATTCACAGAGCTGAGCTCTGCGAAATAGAATTCGTTTCTTATTCACAAAGCCCAGCCGGCTCTGCGAATGTGCACGCTTTAACGTAGTTCGCAGAGCCCAAGGGCCGGTTTCATAAAGCGGCTAAGGACGTTCTTAACGCTTAGATGATTTTCTTAGTTGTCACAAAATCGAGTGTAAGTATTAATAAATTAATAAATTGGCGGTACCCGATTTGACATAGCAAGTTATAGGTTCAGGTGCACTAGGATTCGGAGTGAACGAGAGACATAACGTGACATCAGATATGTATGTACGAGAAGCCAACTGGCATTCCCATTTAATACATCAACAATAAACAAAAGCGGTTCAGTGATAGTTGGCCAACGGTTACTCTGCTATGACATTATATTAATAACACCATACATTGTACTCGACGAGTATGCATCCAAATACGAAATTACATGGGAGACAATTTAAACAGCTGGTCACTTACATGAAGACGGGTATACACCGTTGTAAAGTCTATGAACTGTAACCAAAGAATGTCTCGTGATGTGTGAATGTCAACGTTCGCACCGGTCGCGTTCGGCGAGAAGTCAGGACGAAGTCGAAAGTCGCTCGGCGTTCGGCGAACGAATTCACGTAGATGAAAGCAGGCGACTCGGGCGATCAAGTAGACGGTAGATTTGCCTTGTCGATCCCACGCGAATCACCAGGCGACAACACGGAAACGATGTCACGACATCGGCGATGTCGACAAGGCCTGTCACGGAGTCTGTGTTATGAATTCCTGGAGACGAGAGTGCAACACTTTCTTCTGCTCAAATGTTCGTCTGGCCTCGTATGGCCGTCCTGCCCTTATATAGTTTGAATCAGCCTTGATGGCCGGAAGTTAGTCTGACAATTACAACACTTAATACAAATTAAAGTCGCTTCAAAAACTGGCTCCCGAAACCATTCACACTTCGAAGCAATCCATTCAACTCGCTGAGTTTAAAATAGATTTTGCGAGCCAAACGTATGGCTATATAAGTGCTCATTAAATCTTTAACTTACGTGAATTACTTACATAATTAATACCACTGGATTCCTTGTATCGAGCCGGATACCACAATATTCATCGTACATTCCAACTCTCATGAATTAATCCATAATTTTAATAAAACACGCACTCTATTCATACGCTACGTGTGACCCTAGTGTTTTTCACACCTACATTTCTGTAAACAACTTTTATAAGTTCATAATATAATCTTTTTATAACCACACCATAAGTAGTTTGACAGGTCACCATATTACCAGTCATGTTAAATAATTTCTACAGGTACCAAATTTGGTATACCTAACCGTAGAATTAGTGGTGTACGCTACAAATGAAATTAATTAAATCTGACTCGTCGGCAGTTAAAACGTTACACGCCTTAATCGCCAGAGGGCACCAGCGTATACCTCCGCGACAATACATACCAGAGATGGCAGCACCATCAACCATACGTTCTAAAGCCTGATTAAATTCTATACAAACCACTTTGTGACATTAGTAAATGACATGATTTTTTTATATAAATTAACATAGGAGTTTAATCAAACACGTGACGCTAAGTAATAGCCTACCCTTAAGGACACTTCATGAAACCGGCCACAGGCCTACAAATTCGATTTTATTTCTTATTTGCAGAGCCCAGCCAGCCAGCTGGCTCTGCCATTTGCGGTGCTAAGCGTAGTTAGTAGAACCTAACTCTGCGAATTAGATTCCACTTCTTATTCGTAGAGGTCGCATAGCCAACCGTCTCTGCGTTTGGCGCGGCCTTTGGCAAATTTGGCCCAAGTGATATGGTATTGGGTACTAGGTGTTTAGAAACAAAGGTATTTTTGTTCTATTTCTGCATTAACTTTCACTATGCGTATGAATGTTCTACTACTTCCTTGCAAGTACACTTTGTAGTTGTAAATACATTCTTTGATATTCCAATGTCTATCTATGCGACTTTTAAATTAGTTAGGTGCAGTTACAACGTCTGGTAAATTATTCTGATTATTGCTACCGCTCTTAGTTATTATACTGTTATATATTCCAAGATAGTATTAACACAACGCAATTATGCAGTCCAACATCAATAGAACAGTTTTTATTAACTTATAAACATACATACCCTGGTATTTCAACACTGGCCTAAATAGTACCACACATGACATACTAAATCACACTTGCCAAACTATTAAAAACTAAAATCCTTTCACAACATATATTCTGACAAACATATTACATGAAATCTCGACATAAACATATTAATACAGAAATCATATGATACACAGATGGTACATAATAATACACAACATGCTTGCCTACATATCAACACATCGAACATAGTAATGCAGAACACACTAAATCCTAGCAACGTCCATCACAAATGCATACACAACTTATTTCACGCACTAAAACCCTGTCCACTTTTGACTTGTGAAGGGGGGAAAGCCTAAGCGAAATATCGTCTACGAAATAGGAAAAAGCGTCAAAAGAATCATAATATCTACGTAGGAAGCATAAATCTGATTGATTGTATTAAAATCATTAACACGGGACGTACTATTTACTTGTCTAAACTAATAACAACTGAAATCCTGCCACAGCTTACTAAGACATTGTTAACAACATTTCAAAATACTTTTCTTGATTGAACTTCTAACCATCTGGCAAAGATACATGTTACAGCACATTTCCTACACACGCCTCCACGCAAGCATACACGCACGTACGCACGCACGCACGCACGCACGCACACACACACACGCACACACACACACACACACTTACACACCTCGGATGGGCACTTTCAAACTCTTCCCAAGACTGAAATTGTTTTCCTAGCTGGAAGTCACCCATGCTGACAATGTAATCACCTAAAACAGGAATGTATAAGACGACTTGGCTTAATTATAAATTAACTGATCACCGTATTGTCCTCTACTAGTAGCAATACAAATAGTACAATTGCGTAAGTACTTCACTCCAAAAAAAAATTATAACCGTTTATTTGCGGAAATTTGATAGATATGTGTTAACAGATTTAGCACATACAGCTATATATACCTTACGGAAGAATTTGATAAGATTTTTGATAAAAAGTAAAACACGTTTGGACGAACCTAAGATTCCATTTCTAATTCGCAGAGCTGGGCTCTGTGAATTAGAATTCGTTTCTTATTCGCAGAATATGTGCGCTCTAGCGTAGTTCGCAGATTCCAGCTTGGCTCTGCATCTATTATTCCTCAGTCACGCTTATTTGGGCTATTCATTGAACAGACAGTGCCGCATCTTGCAACGAGATCTATTCGATACTTCAAGGGACAATAACTGGAGAGGGACGACAACTGGCCTGCCTGATTACTTGTTCCTTCAATAATTCACAGTTTTGTAAAGAATATGATCCATTTCTGCACTGTAGACGATGTGAATGGATTAATCATACACATTTATACATGTTGTCAACAAATAAACATTAAGCATGGTAATCTAGCCCAAAACGTATATATTTATTACAACACGTACCTCGTGGCTTCCATCTTTGTTCGTTGGTCGGCTCTGTGCTGATAGGCGCTATCTAATTGATTAATCGCGGGCTCTACAAATAAAATTTAATTTCTTGTTCGCAGAGGCCGGTTTAATGAAGCGTACTTAAAGTTACGCAATTACTTAGCGTCACGTGTTTGCATAAACTACTAAGTTCGCTTATATTAAAAAATCACGTAATTTACTAAGACAATCATCTTAGCGTTAATAACGTTCTTAGCCGCTTCATGAAAGCGGCCCCTGTTATGCATGTATGCGTGCGTGCGTCTGTGTGCGTGCGTGCTTGCGTCAACAGTTTGATGGTCGTTGTTTGATGTGTATGTTTCTGTGTATTGGGCCGGTGTGGTGTATATATGTGGGAATGTGTGAGGGCGCGTTTGTATGTGTGTGTGTGTGTGTGTGTGTGTGTGTGTGTGTGTGTGTGTGTGTGTGTGTGTGTGTGTGTGTGTGTGTGTGTGTGTGTGTGTGTGTGTGTGTGTGTACAGGTAGGCATAGGGTGTCTCGAATTTACGTAGTTTTAGCTAACGTTATGTTTTTGTGAAGTATCAATAGGCTTTATAGCTGCTACAATATACATTTTGCCGACAAGACGCGTCACTGTTCTGAATACAAATTTGTCATTTCTTTCTTTGAAGTAATTATTTACTTACGCCTGTTTTCTTGAGGGCAATAAGGCCATCGACCAAGATCCCACACTCTAGTCCGTTTGATGCCATTTTCTCGATTTCTCTGCCGATGCCATCGACCAAGATCACTCTAGTCCGTTTGATGCCATTTTCTCGATTTCTCTGCCGATGTATCCCATCTGCTTTCTTTCGCTTTCCGTGTCTTTCTCTTCTTCTCGTTCATGGGGTGTTCCATGTAATTACTTGTCGTGTGATGTTTGTTGTATGTTTCCTGCGTGTATGTCCTATCCACCTCCATGTCAAAAAGATAAAAGTAAGTTCTTATATAGCGCAGTATCCATTCCCCCAGGACTGCTCAAAGTGCTTTAATTACACTGTATTACCTCCACTATCTCGACTTCTCTGGTAAGCTTTTAATTAATGCGTGAAGACGATTGATACACAAATATCCACCACTGTCTATAGCCAGGTACTCATTCATACAGCTGAGTGAACTGAAGCAATTTAGAGTAAACGAACTTGTCCAAGGTTCAACACCGCCGCACAGGATTCGAACCAGCGTTGTCTCAGTCGAGGGTCCGAAGCTCTTATCGCTGCGTTATTGCGCTCCACTAATGTCATCTTCTTTATTTCGTCTTCTATTGGTAGTTGTTTGGTCCATTCCGATAGTGTAGTATTGGGCATCTTGTCTGACCACTTTAGATGTAGGGTTCTGCGCAGGCATTTGTTGATGAAAGTCTTTTTTAGTATTTTCTGTGTAATTCACCGTGTCTCCGAGACATAGAGTAATACTGACTTGAGATTTGAGTTATATATCCTCAGTTTGGTGTTAAGCTTTATTTGTTTTGTCTTCCAAATGTTTCTCAAAATGACCCGTGCGTGCGTGGTGCGTGCGTGTTTGCGTTTATGTATGTGTTTGGTATGTGTGTGTGTGTGTGTGTGTGTGTGTGTGTGAGTTTGTGTGTGCGTGCGTGCGCGTCTACGTGCATGCGTGCGCGTGATACAGGTAGGCATATGGTGTCTTTCGAATTTTTGTCGTTTCAGCTAAAGTTGTGTTTTAGTGAAGTAACTATAGGCGTTATTGCTAGTACAATAAATTTGCCGACGAGATACGTCACTGTTCTGGGAACAAAGGTGTTATTTATTTCTTAGAGGTGCCCGCTTTATAATTGGAAAAAACCCTGCCCACAATATCTTCCTAAATGCAACTATAATTGAGATGACGTATACATGATTGTGCATGTGTATGGGTACTCGGTATGTTAAACTTTTCCTCCTAGACGATTTGCATGGCAGACACCAAAAGTATGGATTCATGTTTTAAAACAACGTCAACATACCTATAAGTAGTGTAGACTACATTTAATAATGGACGCCTTTCTAACCGTATTTACGCAGACGTATAGTTCTAGGCGCAATACTTATGGAGAACACTTGACAGACGGAACTAACGATACGTAGGGCGAAACACACAAGTAATTGTTAATTGTATTGACCGCGAATAGGAAAATATTGTGACAAATAAAACATGGTCCGAATCGCATCAACGTTCACTGATCAACTGAATATAAACAGAAGTACGGACGCCAACACAATTACAAAGACACGGTCCTACCTTCCGAGCCGGTTGTCCGGGATCAGCAGTCAGAATTTTCATCGGGCAGCTGGGTGGCGTCGTAAACGAGACTTTGGAAATTCATCGGTGATGCTTCACCGTGTATCCTTTCAGGCCGGTGATTATATCAATGCTGGGTGGTAGTGGTGAATCCGAGTTCTGGATGCAATTAAGTTTCTCCGCGCTGCAAAGAAGAAAGACGCTGGATAACCCTCAGTGATATCGATCGCCGGTGTTGGAGGTTCACGACATTCACACCCCAGATACCATAACATTTTCCGTCTTGGGCCAAGGTTGGCAGAGAATGACAGCCTATAGCTTGGAATGCCAACATGTTGATAGGTCAATGCAAGGCCAAGCACCGGAACTGCCATTTTTGGACCAACATTGGCCCGATCTTGTTGGCTGCCAACATTGGCCCAATATAGTAACATACATTAGGCCAATATTGGCCGAATTGGAAATGCTATCTGGGAAATCGCCAAGAATGCGAAACGACACGAGACCGCAACAATTAACTCTGCAAAAACTACCCCATCGGCACCGCGAAAAATCTCCTACACTACCCTCCCCCGCCACAGTGACAGTCTCCGACACTACCCCCTCCCCCAATCACGCAACAGGCTTGTCAATTGGCAGTTTTGGTGAGCCTCAGGCGCCTCCCCACAGTATTCATCAAGTTCTGACACCCGTAGCCCCCTTCAGGCCCCTTCATGTAGGCTATATGAATCAACTAATTTATTTCAATGGTCTACAATAAAGTCCGCCTGGTTTCGTAGTGTCCTTGCATTTCAATTTGCATTCGGAGATCGTCCATCTTTTAAATGTAAATGTTCAGTGAATCAACATCCCGCATCTATGTCACTTTCCTGAACACCATTATAAACTTGTTTCACACATTATGCAAGTTTAAAAATTGGTGCAAAAGACGAAACATTATGACATGTCTTTGAATCCCATTATTTATAGCATTAAAACTAGCGACGTGTATTGTACTTCGAAACTGCGGCACCAGTGGGTCCGGGATTTATATAATTTTTAAACATATTGTTCTTATCGATGTATTTTTATATTTATTTACATACTTTTATTGATGTATTTGTATATATGGACATGATGATTGTCTGAAATAAATACATTATTATTATATCTGCGGGCTCGGAGGCGGATAGAGATATATTTGGGCCTTGCAGCAAGTTTGAATTGTGAGGCTCCCACCAAAAAACAAGGAGCTCTGGGCCCTGGAATAAACGTTGTTCTAACCTGATTACCCTGGATCTCGGGACCCTGGAATGATTTTATTCTTACTTGACTGCGGCGCCCCATGAGCTCGGAGTCAAGGAATTTTTTGTCACTTCAGTGAGCCCCCGGGAACTCTGGTCCTTGCTTTTTTCATCGGCGCTCCGGGAGCTCCTGACCGTGGGGCACGTGACCCTGTCAGGGACGGATCCACATAGAGTAATCTAGGGGAACTTCCAAATGTACCCCCTTGAGGATCGCCATAAAACCTCCACTGAACCAAATTCATATTGGATAGGCTGAGCCGGGGCTTCATCATGACTCCGCTGTCGAGTTATCGCGATGTCGCCACTCCGCCGTGGCGCTGTCGGATATTGACATTGGAAGAGCTAGCGTGGGGGGTATTCTAGAAGAATTTTTTGCTAAAGCTTCAACACCACGCTGTCGGATCATGACATCGGAATACGATAGGGGGGTGTTGTTGAACATTTATTCACAATTTCGGAAGCTCACCAAAAACCTCCAATTGCACCCCCTTGATATTAATCTAAGCGGGGCCAAAATTCCAAAGTCTAGGGGCACATAACGGGGGCACATTACAAAGATGTATGGGGCACCCCACTCTAGCGCAGGCATCGCGAGACCAAAAGAGTAGGGGGCTCGTGCCCCCAGGCCTCCCCCGGATCCGCCTATATCAATTACGGTAATTCGCAACCGGCGTCCCAAGGCGCGCGAGGATGGACGCTTGTCGTGAATGTGCAACATAGAATTGGCGCATGCTTATACTGGCGCGACATTCACAGGAAGTTGCACACTGCGTAGCTACGGATTGACGTATTAACAATTGGTGATGACGTCACTTTTCCGCACTTGACAACCAGAGGCGTACTAATTCGAAGTAGTTCCGCGGCAGTACATATAATAATAATAAGATAACTTCTGAATGAAGACGGTATTTTGTAATATTTTCAACTGATCTAACACTAAGAGGGAGCATATTCCAAAGAGTTGGTGCAGCAGTAGAAAAAGCTCTAGATCCAATGTTAGTGTTGACTCTAGGAATAAAAAGTACGTCAGAACTAGATGATCGAAGCTGGATAGGTTTTCTGACAGGAGTAAACAGAGAATACAAATAAGATGGTTGCTTACTGGACAACGCCTGATATGTAATGGTACAGATCTTAAATATTATACGATATCGTACAGGAATCCAATGCAAAGACTTCAAAATTGGTACAGAAAAACGAGGAGATTTTGTAACTACAGATGTTTTCTTCGTCTTTGTTTTCTTATTATTATTATTATTATTACATCACTTTATTGTTGTTGCAGTAAACGGTCACGATGACTTCGACATGTGGACTACACAAGTTCTACAGTGCGTGCAATACAGCAACATGACCATGCAAGTTCACGAAGCGGCTGCAAAGCTTTAGGTTTAGACACATTTCGAACATATGGACTCATCGTTTACCGTCCGCCTCCCTCTAAACGATACGGTTTTAAGAGTTTGTACTTGGACCGCCTTGCTGTTATAACCAACGATGTAATCATAACAGGTGACCTTAATTTCCACATCGACAACATTAACGATGCAAATGCGGTGCTCTTCAATGGCACGTTGGAAGCTCACGGGTTGGTACAACACGTGGTGGGACCCACACACAAGATGGGCCATACCTTGGACGTAGTCATCACCCGAGACATTAGTACCTTGTTGATCGGGGTGCCAACAGTTTCTGGGCGTTGTCTTGGTGACACAAAGGGTAACCCTTCCGGCGACCATATGGCTGTGTGTATTAGAATTAACTTAACGAAGCCAGAGAGCGTTCGCCAGCTGGTCACTTTCAGGAAGCATCGGGACATTTGTATTCCGGAATTTATCAAGGATTTAACTCCAATTTTGAAAAACATTGATAAACCGCTAGATGAACTTGTACATGCCTATACTACGGGAATTGAAGCGGTTGTCAACCAACACCCTCCCGTGCAAAGAAAGTTGATAACACTGAGACCAAACGCGCAATGCTATTCAGATGAACTGAGACACGCCAAACACGCGCCCAGGCGAGCAGAGAGGGTATGGCGGCGAACCAAACTCACCCGTCATCGGCAGCTGTTCATGGAGCAATGCAATGCAGTTAACAAACTGATGATCAGTACAAAGAAAACATTCTTTTCTACAAAGATCAGAGACTGCGGCAAGGATCAGAAACAACTGTTCAAATTAACGAGACATTTGATGGGTAACACGTATCATCGATACCGGCAACCCAAGTGATATCTACGAAACAGCATTGGACGATGACGTCATGTTTGACGGAATCCCGCTTCAAATGTTACTGCCAGCCACCCATGATGAGGTGAAGCGAATAATCACAAACTCGCCCAACAAGTCATGTAATATAGACCCGATTCCTACGTGGCTTTTTATACAGTGTCTGGATCATTTCGTGCCGTTGATTACATCCATTATGAACAAATCATTGGCAACGTCAGTGGTACCCGTGTGTTCCAAACGTGCAACTGTGAGACCATTGCTTAAAAAGCCGGGCCTCGATAAGGAAGTTCTGAATAAGTATTGGCCTGTGAAAACCCACCATAGATGTCGAAACTTTTCGAGAAAATGGCTGAACACCGTTTAAAAAATCACCTGGACATCAACAATCTACACGATATTCACCAACCGTCTTGATCATGCTGGATCTGTCCAGTGCGTTTGAAGTCATCGACCATGGCATCATAATAAAGCATTTTTAACACTCATTTGGCGTGACTACAGAAGCCCTGGATTGGACGAGATCCTACATTAGCGCAGAACACAAGGTGTATCGGGTCGGCCTCGCAACATCGTTTAACGCACATCTATGTTGCGGCGTGCCACAAGGATCTGTGTTGGGACCGAAACTGTACTGCATGTACATTAAATCAGCTGGAGATATAGTGAATAACGATAATCTTCATTACCACTGTTATGCAGACGATACACAAATATATTTATCCATGAAGCCCGACGAGAACTGGGCCAGTGACAGGTCAGCCATTAAAGCCTGTGTGGCGGATGTTGGCGGTTGGATGAATAGAAACATATTAAAATTGAACAAAGAAAAATCCGAACTGATTGTATTTTCGTCCAAACACCGAATTCATCAGGTGAATGACTTGTCCCTCATGATCGGGGGCAGACTGATACACGCTGTGCAATCCGTGAGAAATCTTGGAGTTAGTATGGACAGCGGCTTGACAATGGAGAAATAGGTGAATGCGATCTCCAAGTCCTGTTTCTACCACATCCGAAATATTGGTAAAGTCAGACAATACATCGCAAATGACGCCTGTAAGATTCTAGTCCAGGCACTGGTAACATCTCGCCTGGACTATGGAAACGCGCTGCTGTAAGGTTTGCCTCAGGTATACAGAAATGCGCTGCTCGCCTAATCACCAGGACACGCAAGAGCGAACTACATTGGCTGCCAGTGAAATACCGGCTTAGCTTTTAGGTCAACACATGTACGTATAAACTGCTCAACGGATTGGCACCGGCATACATGAGTAACATTGTGCAGAACAGGGCATTTTTTAACGTACAAATTGGGGGGCATAGTAGTAAAGGAGGTCCCTTACCGCGCATAGCGCTGCGGTGCAAGTGCAAACCCCATGTTAAGAGATAGGGATTTTGCACTTGCACCGCACCGCGACAAAGTCAATACATTATGCAAATGAGATGGTCACGTGGTATTGAATTGACCAATCAGGAGCGAGCTGGGCATTGTGGGCGTGGCTAATTATGCAAATGAGGGTATCCCAGCAGCCTCGGCGATTAAAAGCGCCACCTAGCGGATTTTTTCGGAACTGAAATATCTCCCGCCAAAAATATAATCGCGCCCTGGCGGATAGTTGGTGAACTAAATCAAGGTCACGTGGCGCCCCCTACCGGAATTTTTCGGAACTAGAATGACACGCCACCTAGCGGATTTTTTCGGAACTAAAATATATACCCGGATGTAGGTCAATGTCAAATACCCGGATGTAGGTCAAGGTCAAGTACCCGGATGTAGGTCAGGTCACGTGGCGCCCCCTACCGGAATTTTTCGGAACTAGAATGGCACGCCACCTAGCGGATTTTTTCGGAACTAAAATATTACCGCCAAAAAAATAATCGCGCCCCTGGCGGATAGTTGGTGAACTAATTATTTCCCGCCGAAACCAAAATAGCGCCACCTAGCGAAATTTTTCGCTACTAAAATATTTCCCGCCAAAACTGAAAAAGCGCCCCTGGCGGATAGTTGGTGAATTAATTAATTCCCGCCAAAACCAAAGTAGCGCCCCTGGCGTATTTTTTCGGAACTAAATATTTCCCGCCAAAACCAAAATAGCTCCCCTGGCGGATAGTTGGATAATTAAAACAGCGACCCCTATCGGAATTTTTCGGTACTAATTATACAAGTGGTGTCATCTTGTGGACAAGTTGTAAACTAAATGTTCTAGTACTGCAAATATTCGTGTCTCTTGCACGCTTGCGTGCAATAGAGCCCCCTGACGGGTACATCACGAACTACAAACATCATCCCCTAGTGGACAAGTGAGCGAACCACATATGAGTACTGCAAATATTCGTGTCTCTTGTTTTTTCTCGTCCATAAACACCTGGTGGATATAGCATCATCAACTGATAGCACCCCTGTTAGATAAGTGGTGAATGCAACTGATGGTATCCCGACAGCCTCTGCGCCACCTGCGATTGACCAATCACGAGCGAGTTGGGCATTGTGGGCGTGGCTAGTTATGCAAATGAGCTTGGAAAAGTATTTCCCATGTTATGAGATAGGGAATTTTTACCATGTTAAAGCATAGGGAATTTTCCCATGTTAAAGCATAGGGAATTTTCCCATGTTAAAGCATAGGGAATTTTTCAAACTGCTACGCACAGTAATTTTGTACCCGAGGTTGACTTGGTTAATCAGATAGCGCTTTGGTTAGCCATTGTTTTGAGCTTTCGTACTTGAATATAATCTCATCATTTGATGTTATGGTCATTGACGTTATAGTGAGTGAAAAATCTCCCTGTTAACCGGTATAAACTGGTATAAATCAAGCCTCGGCTCAAGGGTCTGTGTATTGGCCCCGTGTTAAGCCATAGGGAAGTTATACGAACTTATCAGCTAAAACATTCAAACTATCAGCCATCTGTGTACAATTTTGGTCAAACTGTTTGTTGTGTAACAGTATTTGACAGAATATCATAGTACTTACCAACGGTCACCGTTGAAAGCCTGCATACAAAACGGTTCCAAACTGGTGTCAAACTGTTTTGAAGGAGTATTTCCTGTTCTCATCTGTATTTCAGCTGAGCCTAGAGATATAATTGCGTTCAACATCATTATTAAATAAATAAACACGCTATGTCAGTATGTGCAATGCACAATGGCGACTCGACCGTCTTGATGCCAAAGATCCTATACCAATAAAAAGACAGCACAGTCTTTGCTATCTTCATTGGCCGAGGAAAGTGAAGCGTTATGTTAGAACAGTACAGCCACATAATAACCTCCCAGATAAGATGTACCAGTATCTATATAGTTTACCGTATTAAGGTTCAAGTGTACACAGGACCATTAGAACGTTTTTATCCTTTTTCGTACTATAGAATTTATTCTTTGACCAACACATGTCACAAATTGAACTCAGATCAACTAGTTACACAAACGAAACACTATGCTTTGACCAACACGCTGAACGAATCGAACATTGAACGTGACATGTAAATACGTTTGTGTTGTTCACGTATAAACTGTGCAAACCTCATATTGTGTCTTTTTCATAGTGTAATGCAAAGCATATGTTGGGAACCTTACTAATAGTCTTACACTTCACAAGTATGTCTGTGTAGTTCAGTAGAGATGATAGCCACTTATGTCTGTGTAGTTCAGTAGGGATGATAGCCACTTATTTCCGTGTAGTTCAGTACAGATATGTTAACCACTCATGTCTGTGTAGTTCAGTACAGAGATGTTAATGTACTCAGACCAACTAGTTGCATAAACGAAACACTATTCTTTGACCAACACATGTCACAAATTGAACTCAGATCAACTAGTCACACAAACGAAACACTATGCTTTGACCAACACGTGTCACGAATTGAACTTAGATCAACTAGACACATCACACGAGACTATGACCGAGATATGTCACGAGACTACGGATGACAATTTTCATGTAGTTCAGTACAGATATGTTAACCACTCATGTCTGTGTAGTTCAGTACAGAGATGTTAATGTACTCAGACCAACTAGTTGCGTAAACGAAACACTATTCTTTCACGAATTGGACTTAGATCAACTAGTTGGACAAACGAAACACTATGCTTTGACCAACACGTGTCACGAATTGAACTCAGACCAACTAGTTGCACAAACGAAACACTATGCTTTGACCAACACGTATCACGAATTGGACTCAGATCAACTAGTTGGACAAACGAAACATTATGCTTTGACCAACACGTGTCACGAAAACGAAACACTATGCTTTGACCAACACGTGTCACGAATTGAACTTAGATCAACTAGACACATCACACGAGACTATGACCGAGATATGTCACGAGACTACGGATGACAATTTTCATGTAGTTCAGTACAGATATGTTAACCACTCATGTCTGTGTAGTTCAGTACAGAGATGTTAATATACTCAGACCAACTAGTTGCGTAAACGAAACACTATTCTTTGACCAACACATGTCACAAATTGAACTCAGATCAACTAGTCACACAAACGAAACACTATGCTTTGACCAACACGTGTCACGAATTGAACTTAGATCAACTAGGTATATCACACGAGACTATGAATTGAACTTAGATCAACTAGACACATCACACGAGACTATGTCCGAGATATGTCACGAGACTAAGGATGACACGTCACACGAGAGTCCCGACGAGACAAGAGACGTGACTATGACCGAGATATGTCACGAGACTACGGATGACACATCACACGTGACTTCGGATGACACGTCACACGAGAGTACCGACGAGACAAGAGACGAGAATATGACCGATATATGTCACGAGACTACGGATGACACATCACACGAGACTATGGCCGAGATATTTCACGAGACTTCGGATCACACGAGACTACGGATGACACATCACACGAGAGTACCGACGAGACACGAGTTATACAAACGAAACACTATGCTTTGACCAACACGTGTCACGAATTGAACTTAGACCAACTA
This sequence comes from Paraescarpia echinospica, assembly GCA_020002185.1. NCBI lineage: Eukaryota > Metazoa > Annelida > Polychaeta > Sabellida > Siboglinidae > Paraescarpia > Paraescarpia echinospica. Next base: position 831 of record JAHLWY010006459.1, on the reverse strand, counting down.
TTATATATCACACGAGAGTACGGACGAGACAAGAGACGAGACTATGGCCGAGATATGTTACGAGACTACGGATGATACATCACACGAGACTACGGATGACACATCACACGAGAGTACCGAGATATGTCACGAGACTACGGAGGTCACGTCACACGAGAGCACCGACGAGACAAGAGACGAGACTATGACCGAGATATGTCACGAGACTACGGATGACACATCACACGAGACTATGGCCGAGATATGTCACGAGACTACGACGAGGCAAGAGACGAGACTATGGACGAGATACATCACAATAGACGGGTTATCGCGTGAGATTCCACCACCACCACGACAATTCCACCACAATAGACGGGTTATCGCGTGAGATTCCACCACCACCACCACAATTCCACCACAATAGACGGGTTATCGCGTGAGATTCCACCACCACCACCACAATTCCACCACAATAGACGTGTTATCGCGTGAGATTCCACCACCACCACCACCACAATTCCACCACAATAGACGTGTTATCGCGTGAGATTCCACCACCACCACCACAATTCCACCACAATAGACGTGTTATCGCGTGAGATTAGCTTCAGAAGCAAAGCAAAGCAAAGCAAATAGACGTGTTATCGCGTGAGATTTGCTTCAGAAGCAAAGCAAAGCAAATAGACGGGTTATCGCGTGAGATTTGCTTCAGAAGCAAAGCAAAGCAAAGCAAATAGACGGGTTATCGCGTGAGATTTGCTTCAGAAGCAAAGCAAAGCAAAGCAAATAGATGGGTTATCAAAGCAAAGCAAAGCAAATAGACGGGTTATCAAAGCAAAGCAAAGCAAA
>JAHLWY010006458.1:0-43498 GCA_020002185.1 Paraescarpia echinospica | reverse complement strand
TTTTCCAGCTTGCGTTTTTCTGCTGGTTTTGCAACCCCAGTCAAGTAATGATACATCGTGCATAAATGTAGACTAATAAAGCAATGTAGATGTAAACCGTATTCGAAAACCGTGCATTTGAAAATGACCACCAATTGCACTCATTTGCCCTACCCCTCTACCAGATACGCTAAACCAAACAAAACTGTCATTTCAGAATTCGATGTCACACAACAGCCAATCAACAGCACTGTTTCACTTTTCACTGTCGCCTCATTACGTAAAGAATTAGTTTGTCAATGGTACGGATGGTGGCATCATGCAACATGCTGATTTTTACTAGACAGGCGGACTAGTTGGTAGGCAGATTTACTAGTCCGCCGTAATCTTTACTAGTGTACAGACTAGCGGACTAGTGGGTAGTTCTACCTCTGATAACAATCTGAATTCCATCTCCCCATGGTTCTTATCTTGTGGTCTGAAATGTGTGAATCTGCTGCTGTGATGGCAGCTCCTATCCGGAATGAGTGATCTCTGTCCAAAGTAGGATTGTATCCAACACTGGATAGAAGCATCTTTAATTGATCAATTACAAAAGAGCGTGTCAGTGGAGCCCCAGTCAAAGTACATTTGTAGTAAACAAGGGGTCATGTGACTGTGCTAGCAATCACTTTGTGCATGCAACATGGACTGCATCATTTGGAAAGCACAAATATTCCGATTTGTTGCAAAATATTTCAGCGTTACTCCTTTACGAAAAGGGTCAGTCTTCGATCTTTTTAATTGAAGTGTCCAGAACCTATCCTGCACATGCATCTGGATGCTTCATCTGTTGGAACTGTTGGCCATTCTGGAAACAGCATGGATCCTGAAAACCTGCTTAACAGCTTTAATATATGCAAACCTAATACCTGCCAGATAGGTCTTTATGGTAGAATACTTTAACTGTAAGTAATTAAAGCAGTGTGCAATAAAGTAGGTTATAATTTCTTCTGATGTAACTAGAAGGATTTGGCCCATAGCCTTATTCCCACTCAGATACATATCTGAAAATTTTCGAAATGCTCTATAGTATTCTAGTAGAATTATTCAGTGACATGTCCCACAACTGACTGGCTACATTACCTAGTACCACATTACATCTGAAGGTGTGGACACTGGCAGGGGTTGACTTATTCAGTGACATGTCCCACAACTGACTGGCTACATTACCTAGTACAACATTACATCTGAAGGCGTGGACACTGCAGGGGTTGAGTGCTGCCTCGGGTACTAGTAGTTGCCGGAATCTGTCTATGTAGAACCGAGACAATGCACCAGCAATATCATTATTAACACCAGGGATGTGTTTTGCAATACCGGGTAGTGATAAAATGACCTGATACGGCACACCATGTCAAACGTCTCATTAATCTCTTAATAATGCATTATATTTATGACCTACCCTTGTTAATAATGTGGACAGTAGCCTCATTGTCACAATAAAAGAGAACCTGTATGCCATTCCACTCAGATCCTGCTGGCCTGGCGCCTCTGTTGAAGCTGCCAGGCCATTCCGTTATGCCAGATAATTACCTTTGGAAACAATTAATTGACTCGTCAATATAATTTCTAGCCTCAATCACATGATACCACCTGGCTAACTAGGTGTACCAAAATGAAAAAACCCTGTTTTTTCACTTGTGGTAGTAATAATACCTTGGTTCTGCGGAGTGTTTAAAACGTTGCTTTTTATTTGTAAAATTACCAGTACATTCTTAGTGCATATGGACGCATTTTAGTGTCAGCTATTTATAGTCCAGAACGGAGTAGACGTAGTTTGGTATCTAGTTTGTCCATGTCACCTTGACTTGTTCAGACCGAGACAAATTTTCATTTAACTTTTGGTTCACCTCCTCTGCCTCCTCCTCTACCTTCAGCATTGGAGTCATCAACCTTACACACCATCCTTCGTCACATGACCGAGATGGTTGACCACCTCAACTCTTTAGAGAAGAAGGTGGAGGACCAACAGAGGGTATAGGGAAGCAAGTCCACTCCCAGCCCCTTCTCATCCTGTTGACTGTAGTCTGGAGCAACAACTGTGTGCACAGTCTATTAATCCAGGAAGTGTTCCTGCCTATGGCCATCCCAACAACACCAATCCTTGTTCCATCTCTTTAGAGAAGAAGGTGGAGGACCAACAGAGGGTATAGGGAAGCAAGTCCACTCCCAGCCCCTTCTCATCCTGTTGACTGTAGTCTGGAGCAACAACTGTGTGCACAGTCTATTAATCCAGGAAGTGTTCCTGCCTATGGCCATCCCAACAACACCAATCCTTGTTCCATCTCTTTAGAGAAGAAGGTGGAGGACCAACAGAGGGTATAGGGAAGCAAGTCCACTCCCAGCCCCTTCTCATCCTGTTGACTGTAGTCTGGAGCAACAACTGTGTGCACAGTCTATTAATCCAGGAAGTGTTCCTGCCTATGGCCATCCCAACAACACCAATCCTTGTTCCATCTCTTTTGTGAGTAAAGAGACAGAGAACACTGGGTGATCTGAGCAGGGGTTACGATCCTGCTCAGTGGGTCATATGTTGGTCACCACTAGTCGGTCACCAGACGGATATGACCAGGGCTCCATTAGCCAGTTAGCTGACACTGGTGGACACACTGGTACTGACTCTTGTTTGAGTTCTGGGAGTGCTCGCTTGAGTTCACATCCCAGATCCACTCATTCAAATTCTTCTCACTCGAAATCGTCTCACTCAAGGTTGTCTTCACAGACAGACAAGTCATCAACTCCTTGTCCAGTTGAGATGTCGCATCATGTGGTAGTGATCAACGAAGAATCTCTTCCAGATTCTGAATCTTTGCATGGTAGGGAGACGGAGGAAATTCTTCCCACTATTGCGGATCATTTAGACATGATTCGCCACTTGCTACAGGATCATATTCCTACTCCTGTTCTATATTCTTCCCACTGTTGCGGATCATTTAGACATGATTCGCCACTTGCTACAGGATCATATTCCTACTCCTGTTCTATATTCTTCCCACTGTTGCGGATCATTTAGACATGATTCGCCACTTGCTACAGGATCATATTCCTACTCCTGTTCTATATTCTTCCCACTGTTGCGGATCATTTAGACATGATTCGCCACTTGCTACAGGATCATATTCCTACTCCTGTTCTATATTCTTCCCACTGTTGCGGATCATTTAGACATGATTCGCCACTTGCTACAGGATCATATTCCTACTCCTGTTCTATATTCTTCCCACTGTTGCGGATCATTTAGACATGATTCGCCACTTGCTACAGGATCATATTCCTACTCCTGTTCTATACAGAGGAAATCCTGTTTGCTGTTATCACTTTCATTCAGGAAGAGTCAACCTTGTACAACCTTGTACATCCCTCCCAATGTCTACGGCTACGAGAACTGCTTTCAATAGGGGAATGGCCGATCCTAATGGTGCAAAGAAAACCTTTCATTAAGCCCTTTATTAGTTTTCTGCATGGGAAGGAGATCCTGACCCCCATTAAGGTCACTGCAATTCCCCCTACGACAGAGCCTGGTTTGCAAGGCGTTCTTAAGCAGAAAGGTAATCTACATTGGTTGTACCATCAAAATACCTCGAGACTTACGGTGCCTATCCAGGCAATGTTTAACGGTCTCATCTGCAGAGGATTTCAGTCTGGCAGCTCTGGGGGGAGGGAGTGCATGCCTGGCATAATAATAGGTGCACCCGAGTATGGTATAAAACTAAATTCTTCTCCAATTTACAATCATACTCTCTCCATCTAAAAGTGGGTGGCATTTTATTCCTAAATAGCAGAATGGATTTGCAGTTGTCTGCATAAAAATGCTTGGATGATTTCTTTCGATCCGAAAGATGCTTATTTCCATATATCCAATCACCGGACTCTGCTTTTCAATCAAGATTGCAATAGCTCCATGGCTGTTCACGAAAATTGTACAGTAAGTAAAGAAGATTGTACACATACAGGGGATTCAATTACATCAGTGTATCGACGACTGGTTAATTCAAGCGCTATCTCAGGTTTTATGCAATCTGCACACCCAGACTGTTCTCTCATTATGTCGCAGTCTGGGTCTGCTCATAAATCTGTAGAAATCTTCCCTGATACCAATTCAGAAGTTTCTTTTTCTAGACTACCAGTTCGATCTGGTCAAGTACCTTTGCACTCCACCAAGAGACAGATATCTTAAGATAGTGGAGCTTTCCAATCGCATTATCAGTCAACAGGGAACTCCAGCCCGTCTATGGCACGTCCTGCTAGGTTTGTTGGCGTCCTCCGAGAAAGTGGTACGTCTCGGTCGACCACATTCACGCGAAATTCATTTCGCACTTTGTACCCAGTGGGATTTCAGTCAGTGCACAAATAATCGATTCGTACGTCTTCTCCCACCTGTACTCAAGGAACTGACTTGGTGGATGACGGAAGCAAATGTATTCAGGGGTTCATGGATTACACCATGGAATCCCGACATTCATATTTTGACAGATGCATCAAAGCTGGGTTGGGGCACTCATGTTGTTTGGGAGACAACTTCAGGTCCAATTTCTCGGAGGACACATAAACTTTCTAGAGTTGAAAGCCGTCCACCTTGCCCTTCTGTTTTGACTTCCCATGTTACACCGTCGCACTGTTCTGGTAGAGCTCGACATTTTCACTGCCGTTGCATACATCAACAAGTGGGGGGGGGGGGCATGATCCATTTCTCTGACAAGGCTAGTTGCTCGAATTCTGACATATTCCTGGCATCAGGAATGTTCTGGCAGATTCTCTGTCGAGGATAGGTCAATGGTATCTGAATGCATCAGTTTTCGAGCCATAACTCTGTTTGCAACCAAACAGAACACTCATCTTCCTCTCTTTGTCTCTCTAATCCCAATGGACCTGCAGTAGCGGTGGACAGTTGTCGCTGAGTAGGATACAGATGTGGGGATACGTTTATCCTCCTCATGCACTGATTGCAGTAGCGGTGGACGGTTGTCGCTGAGTAGGATACAGATGTGGCGATACGTTTATCCTCCTCATGCACTGATTACAGTAGCAGTGGACGGTTGTCACTGAGTAGGATACAGATGTGGGGATACGTTTATCCTCCTCATGCACTGATTCCAGTAGTGGTGGACGGTTGTCACTGAGTAGGACACAAATGTGGCGATACGTTTATCCTCCTCATGCACTGATTCCAGTAGCAGTGGGCGGTTGTCACTGAGTAGGAAACAGATGAGGGGATATGTTTATCCTCCTCATGCACTGATTCCAGTAGCAGTGGGCGGTTGTCACTGAGTAGGATACAGATGAGGGGATACGTTTATCCTCCTCATGCACTGATTGCAGTAGCAGTGGACGGTTGTCACTGAGTAGGATACAGATGTGGCGATACATTTATCCTCCTCATGCACTGATTCCAGTAGTGGTGGACGGTTGTCGCTGAGTAGGATACAGATGTGGGGATACGTTTATCCTCCTCATGCACTGATTGCAGTAGCAGTGGACGGTTGTCGCTGAGTAGGATACAGATGTGGGGATACGTTTATCCTCCTCATGCACTGATTGCAGTAGCAGTGGACGGTTGTCGCTGAGTAGGATACAGATGTGGGGATATGTTTATCCTCCTCATGCACTGATTGCAGTAGCAGTGGACGGTTGTCACTGAGTAGGATACAGATGTGGGGATACGTTTATCCTCCTCATGCACTGATTCCAGTAGCAGTGGGCGGTTGTCACTGAGTAGGATACAGATGTGGGGATACGTTTATCCTCCTCATGCACTGATTCCAGTAGCAGTGGACGGTTGTCGCTGAGTAGGATACAGATGTGGCGATACGTTTATCCTCCTCATGCACTGATTGCAGTAGCAGTGGACAGTTGTCACTGAGTAGGATACAGATGTGGCGATACGTTTATCCTCCTCATGCACTGATTGCAGTAGTGGTGGACAGTTGTCTCTGAGTAGGATACAGATGTGGGGATACGTTTATCCTCCTCATGCACTGATTGCAGTAGCAGTGGGCGGTTGTCACTGAGTAGGATACAGATGTGGCGATACGTTTATCCTCCTCACGCACTGATTGCAGTAGCAGTGGGCGGTTGTCACTGAGTAGGATACATATGTGGGGATACGTTTATCCTCCTCATGCACTGATTCCAGTAGCAGTGGACGGTTGTCGCTGAGTAGGATACAGATGTGGGGATACGTTTATCCTCCTCATGCACTGATTGCAGTAGCAGTGGACGGTTGTCACTGAGTAGGATACATATGTGGGGATACGTTTATCCTCCTCATGCACTGATTCCAGTAGCAGTGGACGGTTGTCACTGACTAGGATACAGATGTGGGGATACGTTTATCCTCCTCATGCACTGATTGCAGCAGCAGTGGGCGGTTGTCACTGAGTAGGATACAGATGTGGGGATACGTTTATCCTCCTCATGCACTGATTCCAGTAGCGGTGGACGGTTGTCGCTGAGTAGGATACAGATGTGGGGATACGTTTATCCTCCTCATGCACTGATTGCAGTAGCAGTGGACGGTTGTCACTGAGTAGGATGCAGATGTGGGGATACGTTTATCCTCCTCATGCACTGATTGCAGTAGCAGTGGACGGTTGTCACTGAGTAGGATGCAGATGTGGGGATACGTTTATCCTCCTCATGCACTGATTGCAGTAGCAGTGGACGGTTGTCGCTGAGTAGGATACAGATGTGGCGATACGTTTATCCTCCTCATGCACTGATTGCAGTAGCAGTGGACGGTTGTCACTGAGTAGGATGCAGATGTGGGGATACGTTTATCCTCCTCATGCACTGATTGCAGTAGCGGTGGACGGTTGTCACTGAGTAGGATACAGAAGTGGCGATACGTTTATCCTCCTCATGCACTGATTCCAGTAGCAGTGGGCGGTTGTCACTGAGTAGGATACAGATGTGGCTATACGTTTATCCTCCTCATGCACTGATTGCAGTAGCAGTGGACGGTTGTCGCTGAGTAGGATACAGATGTGGCGATACGTTTATCCTCCTCATGCACTGATTCCAGTAGCAGTGGGCGGTTGTCACTGAGTAGGATACAGATGTGGGGATACGTTTATCCTCCTCATGCACTGATTCCAGTAGCAGTGGACGGTTGTCACTGAGTAGGACACAGATATGGGGATACGTTTATCCTCCTCATGCACTGATTCCAGTAGCAGTGGACGGTTGTCGCTGAGTAGGATACAGATGTGGGGATACGTTTATCCTCCAGATGCACTGATTCCAGTAGCAGTGGACGGTTGTCACTGAGTAGGATACAGATGTGGCGATACGTTTATCCTCCTCATGCACTGATTCCAGTAGCAGTGGGCGGTTGTCACTGAGTAGGATACAGATGTGGGGATACGTTTATCCTCCTCATGCACTGATTCCAGTAGCAGTGGACGGTTGTCGCTGAGTAGGATACAGATGTGGGGATACGTTTATCCTCCAGATGCACTGATTCCAGTAGCAGTGGACGGTTGTCACTGAGTAGGATACAGATGTGGGGATACGTTTATCCTCCTCATGCACTGATTCCAGTAGCGGTGGGCGGGTTGTCGCTGAGTAGGATACATATGTGGGGATACGTTTATCCTCCTCATGCACTGATTCCAGTAGCGGTGGGCGGTTGTCGCTGAGTAGGATACAGATGTGGGGATACGTTTATCCTCCTCATGCACTGATTGCAGTAGCAGAGGACGGTTGTCGCTGAGTAGGATACAGATGTGGCGATACGTTTATCCTCCAGATGCACTGATTCCAGTAGCAGTGGACGGTTGTCACTGAGTAGGATACAGATGTGGCGATACGTTTATCCTCCTCATGCACTGATTCCAATAGCAGTTGGCGGTTGTCACTGAGTAGGATACAGATGTGGGGATACGTTTATCCTCCTCATGCACTGATTCCAGTAGCAGTGGACGGTTGTCGCTGAGTAGGATACAGATGTGGGGATACGTTTATCCTCCAGATGCACTGATTCCAGTAGCAGTGGACGGTTGTCACTGAGTAGGATACAGATGTGGGGATACGTTTATCCTCCTCATGCACTGATTCCAGTAGCGGTGGGCGGGTTGTCGCTGAGTAGGATACATATGTGGGGATACGTTTATCCTCCTCATGCACTGATTCCAGTAGCGGTGGGCGGTTGTCACTGAGTAGGAAACAGATGAGGGGATACGTTTATCCTCCTCATGCACTGATTCCAGTAGCAGTGGGCGGTTGTCACTGAGTAGGATACAGATGAGGGGATACGTTTATCCTCCTCATGCACTGATTGCAGTAGCAGTGGACGGTTGTCACTGAGTAGGATACAGATGTGGCGATACATTTATCCTCCTCATGCACTGATTCCAGTAGTGGTGGACGGTTGTCGCTGAGTAGGATACAGATGTGGGGATACGTTTATCCTCCTCATGCACTGATTGCAGTAGCAGTGGACGGTTGTCGCTGAGTAGGATACAGATGTGGGGATACGTTTATCCTCCTCATGCACTGATTGCAGTAGCAGTGGACGGTTGTCGCTGAGTAGGATACAGATGTGGGGATATGTTTATCCTCCTCATATCCGATGCTCCGAGGCTATATTTGGCGGAGATAGATCGTTGAAATTGGTGGTGTATCAAAGTTCATAAGCAAGTGGAATTACTGATTGATAAGTATTATTCTTGCCTTAATATCATTCATAAAGTAGCAGTAAACATATATTGAGTAGCAGTTGTGCTTAAAGTTAGTTAGATAAAGTATTTTAGGACACTTTAGTCTAGTGAGTGATAATAGGGTACGTTAGCTTACGGCTACGATAAGTTTGTAAACAAGATTTAACAAACCTCGTTATGTGGTAGAATATATAGGTGATAAAGTAACAACCATAAACTACCTACATAAGATAATATCTGTGTAAGTCAGTACCTGCTAGACATTTTGATAAGGTAGCTTTGTTGTTAAAATTAAGCATTTGCGATAATCGGGCGAACTAAGTTTATGTAGCTAGTGTCTCTCTTATTCGCTAGGGCGCTGTATAACCTAAATAAATAAGGCAATCTAGCGTACGCAATCTTACGAAAAGTGTAACATTTGTGCACAGAAAACAGTCTTCTTAAAGACTACATAGACAGTGAATAGTGTAAACACAGTTGACAAAACTATTTTAAATAGCTAATTAGATTATTATTATTAAATAAATTCTGAGATGGCGCCTTGCAAGCGGCAAGTCAAGGCAAAGAGACACTTGGTGTGCGACGACTGCCACAGTTGGGTGGATTTTGCCTTGTCCGGCTGTACGAAGTCATGGACAGAAACCAAGGAAGAGGGATTCACCTTTCAGTGCGTGGGGTGTTGGAAGGTGAAATGTCTGGAGAAAGAGGTAGCTAGGTTGGTAGATATTGTGAAGGGGATGGAGATGAGAATCAGCAGGGAGACAGATGGAATGGAGAGAGACGACAGGGATAAAGTTGGGAATACTGTGAAACTGAAGGAGCAGAGTAGTGGCAACAAGACCGAGGAAAGGAGACTGAGAGGAGGGAAGGTGATCGGAGGGGAAGAAAGTGGAGGATCGACGGCAGGAAATGTGACAGGGACGATGACAGGAAGAAAGGTGACAAGAGAAACAGCGTCAGGAAAGAATGGAACGGACGAGATTGTGACGGGAGAGCAGAAGACAGGGGAACAAGATTACAACCAGACAGATGCAAACCGTAGAAAGAGCTACACTGAGGCAGTGATTGAGGGGGCAATGAGGAAAGAGAGGGGGAGGACGTCGTTGTTTGTCTACCGGGGGCTAGAATAGAACATGTAACTGAAAGGGTAGAGAAGGTACTGGGGCATGGCAAGGGAGGGTCTATACTAGTACATGTAGGGACAAATAACGCAGAGAGGGAGGGAACAACTGGGATAGTTCAGAAGTACAGACAGTTAGTGAAGAAGTTAAAGAAGACAAGAGTAGAACAGATTATCCTCTCAGGAATTTTGCCAGTAATGGGAGGAAGGGGGCCGACATATAGAAACTGCAAGAGGATGGCGATCAACGCACTAGTTGAGCAGATGTGTAAAGAAGAGGGGGTGGGATTCGTAGATTTATGGGGATTCTTTGTTGGGAGGGAAGATATGTACATGAGAGATGGCCTACATCTAAGTGGAAAGGGGGCAGCAGTTTTCTCAGAGAACTTGCTGCAATCTGTTGACAGTGGGACAGGCTGCATCTATTTAAACTAGATTCGCAGGGGGGATTCACAAAGAAGCCTGAAACTGGAGGCATAGATAAAGACAGCAGAAATAAATCGGCAAAGAACAGCCTGGAAAACTGTTCTGAATCAGGATATAAATGCATTTGTTTAAATGCAAGGAGCATAGTAAACAAAAGAAGTGAACTAAACATTATGGTAGAAGATATTGACCCTCACATAATAGGTATAACCGAATCGTGGGCCACCACTGATATATCAGATGCCGAATTGGGACTAACAGGATATGTAATGTTGAGGAAAGATAGAATAGGAAGAAAGGGAGGTGGAGTTATTTTATATATTAAAGAATCTATCCAGGCTTATGAAATAAAATTAGAAAGAGAAGCAGATTGCGAAGAAGCTGTTTGGTGTAACATAGTTACAGGAAACTCAACGTTAACAGTTGGGTTAGTTTATCGAAGTCCAAACAAGCATAGAAGAGAATGAAAAAATACAAAACGCTATAAAGGAAGTAAGCAAACGGAACTGTATTATTATGGGGGACTTTAACCATGGGCATATACAATGGAAATCTCTACAGAGTATGGGGAGTGAGGACCACAAGTTTTTAGTTTTAGTACAAGATAGTTTCCTTTCTCAACATGTGCTAGAACCAACCAGGGGAGAGAATGTATTAGACTTAGTTTTGTCCTCACAGAAAGAATTAGTTGACAATGTCAAGATATGTGAGCCACTGGAGAGTAGTGATCACAACCAGATACATTTTACCATCAAAGTAAAATCAGAAAGGAATAGTAAAAAGCAGTATAGGAGAAATTTCCACAAAGGAAGGTATAAGGACATGAGGAAATATTTAGCAAAGATAGACTGGAATAACACACTGAAGAATAAGACAGCAGCCTAATGCTGGAATATCTTAAATAGTGAAATTAAGTGCATAGTCGATACATTTTTACCTTTCAAAAAACAAGGGAAACGGTCTAAAAAGAAACACTTATCGAAAGAAGCCATTAGAAAAATTAAGTATAAACAAATGATGTGGAAGTCATATAGATGTACTGGAAATGATGAAGACTACAACATTTATAAAGAAGCACTTAATCAAGCTACAGCTGAAATTAGAAATTCAAAGAGAAGCTATGAAAAAAAATTAGCTAGTAATATAAAACATTACAGTAAGAGTTTTTATGCGTATATTCGAAGCAAACAGAAAGTTCAGGATAAGGTCGGTCCTATAGAAGATAGTGCTGGAAATAAAATATCAGAGGGATTCTTAATGGCAGAAGACCTGAATGAGTATTTTAGTTCAGTGTTTACCAGGGAAGATATTAGTTCACTGCCAGTACCAGAGGCTAAGTTCAAGGGGGCAGATTCAGACTATTTAGGACAGTTAGTTGTAACCTCAGAAATGGTAGCTAAGAAAATAAGGGCTATGAAGAATAATAAATCACCTGGAGTGGACGGGATTCCGCCCAAACTACTTTGGAAATTGTAGAACAAATTAGCGTACCGCTTGCAACAGTTTTCAATTTGTCATTAGAAGAGGGAGTGGTTCCTTTAGAATGGAAAGAGGCAAACATTATACCGTTATTTAAAAAAGGTTCGAGAAACAAGTCAGAGAACTATAGACCAGTGAGTTTAACATCAGTGATTTGCAAATTATTAGAAAGACTAATTAAAGATCACATGGTGGATTTTCTTATTAAACATAACTTGATAAACCCATCTCAACATGGGTTTTTAAAAGCGAGGTCATGCTTAACAAATATGTTATGTTTTTTGGAAGACATCACTAGGTGGGTAGATGAGGGATCACCAGTAGATATCATCTATTTAGATTTTCAAAAAGCTTTCGACAAAGTACCACATCAAAGATTACTCCTTAAGCTAAAGGCCCATGGCATAGGAAATGGTATAATAAACTGGATAGAAAAATGGCTGAATGACAGAAGACAACGTGTAGTAGTTGATGGGGAGGCTTCAAACTGGAAATCAGTATTGAGTGGGGTACCACAGGGATCAGTACTAGGACCTATATTATTCTTAATATATATCAACGATTTGGACGATGATATAACAAGCAAGGTGTTAAAATTTGCGGATGATACAAAAGTGTTTAGAAGGATTAAAAGTGATGGAGACAGACAGCATTTACAAGATGATAGGTTGATCAAATGGTCTGAAAAGTGGCAAATGCTGTTCAATTTTGGGAAATGTAAATGCCTCCACACAGGTCATGGGAATGAAGAGGTAAAATATAAAATGGGGGGTACTGTTCTAAGTACTACTGTAAAAGAAAAGGACTTGGGGTTAACCATTAGTGCTGATATGAAGGTTTCAGAGCAGTGCGGAATTGCAACGTCAAAGGGAAATCAAATCCTTGGATTAATTAGGCGAAATATAGCGTATAAGAAAAAAGAATTAATAGTACCGCTGTACAAAACAATAGTGAGGCCTCATTTAGAATATTGTATACAAGCATGGAGGCCATATCGCAAGAAGGACATAGATATGCTAGAAAGAGTACAGAGGAGAGCGACTAAAATGATACAAAATCTGAGGGATCTTAGTTACGAAATACGCCTAAAAGAATGTGGTTTAACAACACTAGAGACCAGGAGATTGAGAGGAGATCACATCGAAGTGTTTAAAATATTGAATGGTTATGAAAATATTGATAGAAACATTTTTTTCTCAGTTAAGAAAGATAGAAGGACCAGAGGACATGAAGCTACATTAGTAAAGGAGCAGTGTAGATTAGATATAAGAAAGTTCTCATTCTCACAAAGGACTGTAAATGAATGGAACAGATTATCTCCTGATTGTGTTGGTGCTAGTAGCGTGAATATGTTTAAAAATAAAATCGACACACACCTAAAAAAGGCGGGATACATGTAGATAAAAAGTATTGGACTCTCGATAAGCCAAAAGGCTTCCTTGTCCACCTGCCATCCAGAGTAATTTTCTGGATGGCAATCTTGTTAAATCTTGTTAAATCTCATGCACTGATTGCAGTAGCAGTGGACGGTTGTCACTGAGTAGGATACAGATGTGGGGATACGTTTATCCTCCTCATGCACTGATTCCAGTAGCAGTGGGCGGTTGTCACTGAGTAGGATACAGATGTGGGGATACGTTTATCCTCCTCATGCACTGATTCCAGTAGCAGTGGACGGTTGTCGCTGAGTAGGATACAGATGTGGCGATACGTTTATCCTCCTCATGCACTGATTGCAGTAGCAGTGGACAGTTGTCACTGAGTAGGATACAGATGTGGCGATACGTTTATCCTCCTCATGCACTGATTGCAGTAGTGGTGGACAGTTGTCTCTGAGTAGGATACAGATGTGGGGATACGTTTATCCTCCTCATGCACTGATTGCAGTAGCAGTGGGCGGTTGTCACTGAGTAGGATACAGATGTGGCGATACGTTTATCCTCCTCACGCACTGATTGCAGTAGCAGTGGGCGGTTGTCACTGAGTAGGATACATATGTGGGGATACGTTTATCCTCCTCATGCACTGATTCCAGTAGCAGTGGACGGTTGTCGCTGAGTAGGATACAGATGTGGGGATACGTTTATCCTCCTCATGCACTGATTGCAGTAGCAGTGGACGGTTGTCACTGAGTAGGATACATATGTGGGGATACGTTTATCCTCCTCATGCACTGATTCCAGTAGCAGTGGACGGTTGTCACTGACTAGGATACAGATGTGGGGATACGTTTATCCTCCTCATGCACTGATTGCAGCAGCAGTGGGCGGTTGTCACTGAGTAGGATACAGATGTGGGGATACGTTTATCCTCCTCATGCACTGATTCCAGTAGCGGTGGACGGTTGTCGCTGAGTAGGATACAGATGTGGGGATACGTTTATCCTCCTCATGCACTGATTGCAGTAGCAGTGGACGGTTGTCACTGAGTAGGATGCAGATGTGGGGATACGTTTATCCTCCTCATGCACTGATTGCAGTAGCAGTGGACGGTTGTCACTGAGTAGGATGCAGATGTGGGGATACGTTTATCCTCCTCATGCACTGATTGCAGTAGCAGTGGACGGTTGTCGCTGAGTAGGATACAGATGTGGCGATACGTTTATCCTCCTCATGCACTGATTGCAGTAGCAGTGGACGGTTGTCACTGAGTAGGATGCAGATGTGGGGATACGTTTATCCTCCTCATGCACTGATTGCAGTAGCGGTGGACGGTTGTCACTGAGTAGGATACAGAAGTGGCGATACGTTTATCCTCCTCATGCACTGATTCCAGTAGCAGTGGGCGGTTGTCACTGAGTAGGATACAGATGTGGCTATACGTTTATCCTCCTCATGCACTGATTGCAGTAGCAGTGGACGGTTGTCGCTGAGTAGGATACAGATGTGGCGATACGTTTATCCTCCTCATGCACTGATTCCAGTAGCAGTGGGCGGTTGTCACTGAGTAGGATACAGATGTGGGGATACGTTTATCCTCCTCATGCACTGATTCCAGTAGCAGTGGACGGTTGTCACTGAGTAGGACACAGATATGGGGATACGTTTATCCTCCTCATGCACTGATTCCAGTAGCAGTGGACGGTTGTCGCTGAGTAGGATACAGATGTGGGGATACGTTTATCCTCCAGATGCACTGATTCCAGTAGCAGTGGACGGTTGTCACTGAGTAGGATACAGATGTGGCGATACGTTTATCCTCCTCATGCACTGATTCCAGTAGCAGTGGGCGGTTGTCACTGAGTAGGATACAGATGTGGGGATACGTTTATCCTCCTCATGCACTGATTCCAGTAGCAGTGGACGGTTGTCGCTGAGTAGGATACAGATGTGGGGATACGTTTATCCTCCAGATGCACTGATTCCAGTAGCAGTGGACGGTTGTCACTGAGTAGGATACAGATGTGGGGATACGTTTATCCTCCTCATGCACTGATTCCAGTAGCGGTGGGCGGGTTGTCGCTGAGTAGGATACATATGTGGGGATACGTTTATCCTCCTCATGCACTGATTCCAGTAGCGGTGGGCGGTTGTCGCTGAGTAGGATACAGATGTGGGGATACGTTTATCCTCCTCATGCACTGATTGCAGTAGCAGTGGACGGTTGTCGCTGAGTAGGATACAGATGTGGCGATACGTTTATCCTCCAGATGCACTGATTCCAGTAGCAGTGGACGGTTGTCACTGAGTAGGATACAGATGTGGCGATACGTTTATCCTCCTCATGCACTGATTCCAGTAGCAGTTGGCGGTTGTCACTGAGTAGGATACAGATGTGGGGATACGTTTATCCTCCTCATGCACTGATTCCAGTAGCAGTGGACGGTTGTCGCTGAGTAGGATACAGATGTGGGGATACCTTTATCCTCCAGATGCACTGATTCCAGTAGCAGTGGACGGTTGTCACTGAGTAGGATACAGATGTGGGGATACGTTTATCCTCCTCATGCACTGATTCCAGTAGCGGTGGGCGGGTTGTCGCTGAGTAGGATACATATGTGGGGATACGTTTATCCTCCTCATGCACTGATTCCAGTAGCGGTGGGCGGTTGTCGCTGAGTAGGATACAGATGTGGGGATACGTTTATCCTCCTCATGCACTGATTCCACTAGCGGTGGGCGGGTTGTCGCTGAGTAGGATACAGATGTGGGGATACGTTTATCCTTCTCATGCACTGATTCCAGTAGTGGTGGGCGGTTGTCGCTGAGTAGGATACAGATGTGGGGATACGTTTATCCTCCTGATGCACTGATTCCAGTAGCAGTGGACAGTTGGCGCTGAGTAGGATACATATGTGGGGATACGTTTATCCTCCTCATGCACTGATTTCAGTAGCAGTGGACGGTTGTCGCTGAGTAGGGTACATATGTGGGGATACGTTTATCCTCCTCATGCACTGATTCCAGTAGCAGTGGATGGTTGTCGCTGAGTAGGACACAAATGTGGCGATACGTTTATCCTCCTCATGCACTGATTCCAGTAGCAGTGGGCGGTTGTCACTGAGTAGGAAACAGATGAGGGGATATGTTTATCCTCCTCATGCACTGATTCCAGTAGCAGTGGGCGGTTGTCACTGAGTAGGATACAGATGTGGGGATACGTTTATCCTCCTCATGCACTGATTGCAGTAGCGGTGGACGGTTGTCACTGAGTAGGATACAGATGTGGCGATACATTTATCCTCCTCATGCACTGATTCCAGTAGTGGTGGACGGTTGTCGCTGAGTAGGATACAGTTGTGGGGATACGTTTATCCTCCTCATGCACTGATTGCAGTAGCAGTGGACGGTTGTCGCTGAGTAGGATACAGATGTGGGGATACGTTTATCCTCCTCATGCACTGATTGCAGTAGCAGTGGACGGTTGTCGCTGAGTAGGATACAGATGTGGGGATACGTTTATCCTCCTCATGCACTGATTGCAGTAGCAGTGGACGGTTGTCACTGAGTAGGATACAGATGTGGGGATACGTTTATCCTCCTCATGCACTGATTCCAGTAGCAGTGGGCGGTTGTCACTGAGTAGGATACAGATGTGGGGATACGTTTATCCTCCTCATGCACTGATTCCAGTAGCAGTGGACGGTTGTCGCTGAGTAGGATACAGATGTGGCGATACGTTTATCCTCCTCATGCACTGATTGCAGTAGCAGTGGACAGTTGTCACTGAGTAGGATACAGATGTGGCGATACGTTTATCCTCCTCATGCACTGATTGCAGTAGTGGTGGACGGTTGTCTCTGAGTAGGATACAGATGTGGGGATACGTTTATCCTCCTCATGCACTGATTGCAGTAGCAGTGGGCGGTTGTCACTGAGTAGGATACAGATGTGGCGATACGTTTATCCTCCTCATGCACTGATTGCAGTAGCAGTGGGCGGTTGTCACTGAGTAGGATACATATGTGGGGATACGTTTATCCTCCTCATGCACTGATTCCAGTAGCAGTGGACGGTTGTCGCTGAGTAGGATACAGATGTGGGGATACGTTTATCCTCCTCATGCACTGATTGCAGTAGCAGTGGACGGTTGTCACTGAGTAGGATACATATGTGGGGATACGTTTATCCTCCTCATGCACTGATTCCAGTAGCAGTGGACGGTTGTCACTGAGTAGGATACAGATGTGGGGATACGTTTATCCTCCTCATGCACTGATTCCAGTAGCAGTGGACGGTTGTCGCTGAGTAGGATACAGATGTGGGGATACGTTTATCCTCCAGATGCACTGATTCCAGTAGCAGTGGACGGTTGTCACTGAGTAGGATACAGATGTGGGGATACGTTTATCCTCCTCATGCACTGATTCCAGTAGCGGTGGGCGGGTTGTCGCTGAGTAGGATACATATGTGGGGATACGTTTATCCTCCTCATGCACTGATTCCAGTACCGGTGGGCGGTTGTCGCTGAGTAGGATACAGATGTGGGGATACGTTTATCCTCCTCATGCACTGATTCCAGTAGCGGTGGGCGGGTTGTCGCTGAGTAGGATACAGATGTGGGGATACGTTTATCCTTCTCATGCACTGATTCCAGTAGTGGTGGGCGGTTGTCGCTGAGTAGGATACAGATGTGGGGATACGTTTATCCTCCTGATGCACTGATTCCAGTAGCAGTGGACAGTTGGCGCTGAGTAGGATACATATGTGGGGATACGTTTATCCTCCTCATGCACTGATTCCAGTAGCAGT
This sequence comes from Paraescarpia echinospica, assembly GCA_020002185.1. Classification (NCBI taxonomy): domain Eukaryota; kingdom Metazoa; phylum Annelida; class Polychaeta; order Sabellida; family Siboglinidae; genus Paraescarpia; species Paraescarpia echinospica. Next base: position 25,604 of record JAHLWY010006458.1, on the reverse strand, counting down.
GGACGGTTGTCGCTGAGTAGGGTACATATGTGGGGATACGTTTATCCTCCTCATGCACTGATTCCAGTAGCAGTGGATGGTTGTCGCTGAGTAGGATACAGATGTGGAGATACGTTTATCCTCCTCATGCACTGATTGCAGTAGCGGTGGACGGTTGTCGCTGAGTAGGATACAGATGTGGAGATACGTTTATCCTCCTTATGCACTGATTCCAGTAGCAGTGGGCGGTTGTCGCTGAGTAGGATACAGATGTGGAGATACGTTTATCCTCCTCATGCACTGATTCCAGTAGCAGTGGGCGGTTGTCGCTGAGTAGGATACAGATGTGGGGATACGTTTATCCTCCTCATGCATTGATTCCAGTAGCAGTGGGCGGTTGTCGCTGAGTAGGATACAGATGTGGGGATACGTTTATCCTCCTCATGCACTGATTCCAGTAGCAGTGGGCGGTTGTCGCTGAGTAGGATACAGATGTGGGGATACGTTTATCCTCCTCATGCACTGATTCCAGTAGCAGTGGGCGGTTGTCGCTGAGTAGGATACAGATGTGGGGATACGTTTATCCTCCTCATGCACTGATTCCAGTAGCAGTGGGCGGTTGTCGCTGAGTAGGATACAGATGTGGGGATACGTTTATCCTCCTCATGCACTGATTCCAGCAGTGTTGCAGTGTATTCGACACGTCCAATGTCGGATCATAATGTTCGCCCCTCTTTGGCCAGAAGCAGATCTACAAGCTATGTTGGTAGATCTATCACGGTCCCTGCAATCTCTCCCAGGTCTGCTGTATCAGGGCAATTTCTACCTCAGAGACCCCTCCTCCTTGCGGCTTCACGCACTATTATTATCAGGGAAGCCCTTAGAACAAAGGTTTTTTAAAACAAGTTGCTTATCGTGCATCGCAACCACAACAGGCTTCTACTCTCGCCATTTATGAATCTAAGTGGCAGAGTTTTGTTCATTGGTGTAGTAAGAGGAAAGCTAATCCATTCTCTGCCTCTTCCGCTTTAGTGGGCGACTTCATTCTTTTTCTCTGTAATGAGAAGAAACTATCTATTTTTACTATTGAGGGATACAGAATGGCTGTAGCACGTGCCACTGCAGGTGCGGAGGTGGGCCGCTGTGACACTCTCACGGCTCTGGTTAGAAATCTTGGAGTTGACCAGGCCAAAGTTCGTGCAGGACTGGGACCTCTTCTTGGTTCTCAAGCGACTGTCACAACCCCCTTTTGAACCCTTATAGTCTGCTTCTTTGAAGCTTTGACCTGAAAAACTGCCTTTTTAGTCGCACTTGCTTCTGGCAATAGAAGGAGTGAGATACACGCCTCTTGTTTCCTTACTTTGCTTGGAAGCCAGACTCGTCTTGTATCACTTTTTCAGTTAGCCCTTCCTTTCTGGCAAAAACCCAGTTAGCAGAGAAGGGTGCAGAGACGTTATTGTCCGTTTCTATTCCTGTTCTCATTAACGTATCAGGAGGGGACATGCAGGAAGATCTTCTCCTGTGCCCTGTTAGGGCAGTGAACATTTACCTCTACAGAACCAAGAAAACTCGAAATGATAACAGATTATTTTTTATAACATTTCAACCGAACCATAAAGGGGATATGTCCCCAGTTACTTTATCCGGATGGATAATAATTTAAATTTCATTTTGTTATAATCTGGAGGGTCCCAGATTGCAACCTACTCCTAAAGTGCACTCAGTTCGCGCTGTGGTGACTTCCTTGGCCTTCTTTTAACAAGCTTCCATGCAGCAGATTCTAGCTGCAGGAACTTGGAAGTCATCGAGCACCTTGATGTCATACTATTTAAAGGACATGACTCTTCTGAGTGGCCAGATATCTCACCTGCCACTACTTGTGACTGCGGGAGTTACCGTGATGTATGTGAGTTATCTTCCCACCATCCTAACTCTCGATTCATTCATTGTTTCCGATGGTAATTATCTGGTGTAATGGAATTTTATTCTTTAGTATTAATATAACATTCTTTTTGCCTAGATACTTACCATCGGAACTTATAGGACCCGTCCTACCTTCCCCGCATCTGATACCTCACTCTGCATTAGATAATCACGAAAATTGGAAAGGAGGCAGTATCAGATGCATGATGGGAGAGGGTTTTTGCGTTTTGGTACACCCGGTCTGCCAGGTGGTATTGTGTGATCGAGGCTAGAAATAACATTGACGAGTCAATTCATTATTTCCTATGTTAAGTATCTAGGCTAATGGAAATATATTGTATTACTAAAAATTAAAAGTTAGTGGTTTACCATTGTATTTAACACTTTATATGTCGTATGTAATATGTTGTATTACCGACTTTTTCATTACTGGTTGTTCACGAATGTTTGAGTGGTTAGTCCACTGTTTAGTACTTTGGCCGAAGGTCCAAGGGACTACTGCCATCACTCTGTGTCCGCCGTCCAACATCCGCTGTCCGCCGTTAGCTGCCGTATCTCAGAAACCGTTCAGCAACTTTTTCTCTAATTTGCATATATGCATAGACATATCTTAGGGCACTGCCACTATGCACGAGAAATCTGTATTTGATTGAATCATTTTAAGGACTCCCTAGGGCCTCCAAGGACCCCAAAACTGGTAAAAATGTAACATTTTGCCTATTTTTTCAAAAACTGTTCAGCAACTTTTTTGTAATTTTGCATAGATGTATCTTAGGGTGCTGCCACTATATACAAGAAATCTGTATTTGATTGAATCATTCTAAGGGCACCTAAAGGGCCCCCAAAGTGCAAAAGTTTTACATTATCTAGTGATGTGGTTTTGAGAAGGGCCCTTGAGACCACCCCCAACAGTAGATTTTGTTTAATGTGCCAGAAAGCCAGCAGCATGACTAAACTCTGCAGCCTAGTGCTACTGTTCCATTAAGACCTTGACTAATCTTTAATTGGTCACAGCACCCAGGCAGAGTAGACACACTTGACCCCTGTTAGACTGAACAGTTGCATAAAACTTTTAAACTGTATCTTCAAAACTATTGATTTTCTATAATTGCAAGTTGTGTTTATTTTGATGTTCATTTAATTATTAAAAAATGGTGTGACTGTGGTGTCTATTGGTTAAAGATGTATTGTCTGTAGAAACCTGTAGGTGACAAACATAGAAAATTTATATTATGTCACCTGTAGGTGACAAACATAGAAAATTAATATTATGCCACCTGTAGGTGACAAACATAGAAAATTAATATTCTGGACAACTATAGAGTGAAATATCCTACACTTTATTGATATCAAATGCATTCTACTGTTCTGTTTACGCTTGCCATTCCTTGTGTAGACATAGTACTGTGTAAATCAATTGTATCAATATAGACTAATAATTACAGATTCACAATATAGTTGACACCTGAAACAACCAAATGTCAACCATTAGAAGAGTTGACATAGTTCCGCTATGCACAAGCAAGAAATCTGTATTTGATTGAATCATTCTAATGTCATCAGCATATAGTAGAACATACATTTTCTACACCATCGTCACTAAGGTTGTTGTAAATTTAACCAGCTGCCATGTCAAGTCCGTTATAATTGTGACTAACAGTGTTCAAAATTATTCATGTAAATAGCAAATAACAAAGGACACAAGTTTTCTCCTTGCCATACCTCTACATCACATGAGAAGAAGGCTGACACAGCCTGGCCCTGATCTATACATGATTTAGTATTTTTGTACATCTTGTATACAACTTTCAACACATTACCATTAATTTATCTTAGACCACAGTGAGGACTGGTCTACTAAATCAAATGCTTTCTTATAATCAATGAAGGCACAATAAAGCCTTTTTTGTCGAGACAAATACAATTCAACCAATACCCCTATTTGAACACTACCTGTTCTTCACCTATTACATTCGCTTTGTTTAGGTATGTGGTCACTCTGGTGTTCTAAACAATCACTAAGGATTAATGAACACTTGTGCAGAATGTCACCCACTTGGCAGGTTTAATTGATCTATTCAGCAATGAGGACACTGCTTAGGCCTCACTCTGGACACTGTCACTCACAGTGTTGTGTATTGTCTTAGTTGGTGCATTGAGCTAATCTACTTGACCATGAATCAGTGGTGGCTCTGGTTGTTTATTACACCCAGCTGTGGAGCTAAGATTCTCTGCCTGCTATTGTTTGATGGAAACTGTGACTAATGCGTAATTGGTCACTGGCAGTAGCTTGTGTCAACAGAGAGCATTAAGACATTAGACCCCTGTTAAACTGGACAGTTGCCTGTAGGTTTTAAACTGTGTCAAACAGTGAGTCTACCTTTTGCTCTCAGATAATCTGTCCTCTTAGTTTTACACATAAAGACATAATCTGGCATAACTTGATAAGTCTTTGTAGCAGCACATTTGTACTTCCAGTGTATCATTGCAACATAACATACATATTACATACTGTGTGCCACATTTGAATGTTGTGCATGTAATATTTCCATGCAATCCATTTGCATATATAATGTAAAACTTCAACAGCCGTTTTCTTCATTTTCACTTTTTGATCCCTGCCATGTTCAATGCTCCATAACTTTGCCAATTTTTGTAGCAGTCATAATTTTTGAAACCGTGTAAAGCACCCTACCAAACCTTTACAAGGATGTAAGAAAACAATGTTACAATTTTTCCAACTTATCACTCATTTGGTCAGCCGGGGTCACATATAGACGTATTATTTCATTTTTCATGTATCACATTTTTCTGGGGGATCGAGTACTCCAGACTTTCTGTTTGTGCATGTCTGTGAATAGTAATCCTATGTGTGGTGGGTCTCCAGACTTTCTGTTTGTGCATGTCTGTGAATGGTAATCCTATGTGTGGTGGGTCTCCTGCCTTTGTCTGTGAATGGTAATCCTATGTGTGGTGGGTCTCCTGCCTTTGTCTGTGAATGGTAATCCTATGTGTGGTGGGTCTCCTGCCTTTGTCTGTGAATGGTAATCCTATGTGTGGTGGGTCTCCTGCCTTTGTCTGTGAATGGTAATCCTATGTGTGGTGGGTCTCCTGCCTTTGTCTGTGAATGGTAATCCTATGTGTGGTGGGTCTCCTGCCTTTGTCTGTGAATGGTAATCCTATGTGTGGTGGGTCTCCTGCCTTTGTCTGTGAATGGTAATCCTATGTGTGGTGGGTCTCCTGCCTTTGTCTGTGAATGGTAATCCTATGTGTGGTGGGTCTCCTGCCTTTGTCTGTGAATGGTAATCCTATGTGTGGTGGGTCTCCTGCCTTTGTCTGTGAATGGTAATCCTATGTGTGGTGGGTCTCCTGCCTTTGCTGATATATTTTATTTTAAGGAGGTTTTGGTTGGTTCTCCCACCTTTGCTAATATATTATATTTTAATGAGCTTTATCTATGTAATGACAACGTTTAGATTGCATTTACATTATGTATTCATGCATTGTTATTTTGCTTATTATTATAAAGCCCATAGACAATACTGACATTTGCCTTTGATGTTATCAGCAAACTAGCCACAATTCCTAGTAATTTTATACAGGTAACATTGTTCCACATAAAATATTATATATACTAGTCAAGTGCGGATTTTTTTAAAGGTTAATGTATATTATGGTTATTTGATAACGCATACAATCTTTGGAAATTGACACTTTCCATGAAATTATGAATGACATGAGTGCTTTAGGAGTGTTTTGCAATGTTTTAAACAATAGGACTACCAGAACAAAGGTATCATTTTAATAGGGTGAATTCTTTTAAGAGAGGCAATTAGACATTTCATGTAAAATACGACCCATGAAATATAGTCATAGTTTCATAATCATGTCTTTGTAATGTAATCCTTAAATCATCTACTGACATTGTCAAAACATTGTGACATGTCTGGAGTATTCACAACAGTTAGTGCATGTTTCCTGGTACTAATTGTGTAAGCTCAACCTTAACCCGCAAGTAGCTAGCTATCTTTTCATTCTTTGGTGGTGTCTGGTGTCTAGACTGTAACAGGGCTGGGGTCAATTACATCACAATGTAATCTATTTCTATTAGTATTACTACTACTTAGTTTCCTTCCTATTATTAGTATTACTATTACATGCTGAATGTAATATATTACTATTATATTTTTCATCGGAACTATTTATAGTCTAATATATGTATATGTACCACAACATATAACTATCACATTTTTATTATCTACTAACTACACTGTTTATGGATAGAACATATTTTTGTTTTATATTTAAGTACCGTATATAGGAATAGAAAAAGACACAATGTCTCTTTGACTTAACTTGTTGAATCATAGTCAGTGTAATTAAGCCATGCTGCTCTACTGCTACTGGGTGGACAGTTGATTATTGACACAAGTACAAATACATCAGGATCTTTTCACACCTCTCTTGTTTAGGTGGTCTAGGCCTGTTATATAGCTACTTCCTGTTATAGCTACTTCGTGTTGTTTGACTTAACTTGTTGAATCACAGTCAGTGTAATTAAGCCATACTGCTCTACTGCTGCTGGGTGCAAAGTTGGTTATTGACACAAGTACAAATACATCAGGATCTTTTCACACTTCTCTTGTTTAGGTGGTCTAGGCCCGTTATATAGCTACTTCCTGTTATAGCTACTTCCTGTTGTTTGACTTAACTTGTTGAATCATAGTCAGTGTAATTAAGCCAGGCTGCTCTACTGCTGCTGGGTGCACAGTTGGTTATTGGCACAAGTACAAATACATCAGGATCTTTTCACACCTCTCTTGTTTAGGCAGTCTAGGCCCGTTATATAGCTACTTCCCGTTGTAGCTACTTCCTGTTGTTTGACTTAACTTGTTGAATCATAGTCAGTGTAATTAAGCCATACTGCTCTACTGCTGCTGGGTGGACAGTTGGTTATTGACACAAGTACATATACATCAGGTTCTTTTCACACCTCTCTTGTTTAGGTGGTCTAGGCCCGTTATATAGCTACTTCCTGTTATAGCTACTTCCTGTTGTTTGACTTAACTTGTTGAATCATAGTCAGTGTAATTAAGTCGTGCTGCTCTACAGCTACTGGGTGCACAGTTGGTTATTGACACAAGTACAAATACATCAGGATCTTTTCACACCTCTCTTGTTTAGGTGGTCTAGGCCCGTTATATAGCTACTTCCCGTTGTAGCTACTTCCTGTTGTTGGACTTAACTTGTTGAATCATAGTCAGTGTAATTAAGTCATGCTGCTCTACTGCTGCTGGGTGCACAGTTGGTTATTGACACAAGTACAAATACATCAGGATCTTTTCACACCTCTCTTGTTTAGGTGGTCTAGGCCCGTTATATAGCTACTTCACATTGTAGCTACTTCCTGTTGTATGACTTAACTTGTTGAATCATAGTCAGTGTAATTAAGCCAGGCTGCTCTACTGCTGCTGGGTGCACAGTTGGTTATTGACACAAGTACAAATACATCAGGATCTTTTCACACCTCTCTTGTTTAGGCAGTCTAGGCCCGTTATATAGCTACTTCCTGTTATAGCTACTTCCTGTTGTTTGACTTAACTTGTTGAATCATAGTCAGTGTAATTTAGCCATACTGCTCTACTGCTGCTGGGTGGACAGTTGATTATTGACACAAGTACAAATACATCAGGATCTTTTCACACCTCTCTTGTTTAGGTGGTCTAGGCCCGTTATATAGCTACTTCCCGTTGTAGCTACTTCCTGTTGTTTGACTTAACTTGTTGAATCATAGTCAGTGTAATTAAGCCAGGCTGCTCTACTGCTGCTGGGTGGACAGTTGGTTATTGACACAAGTACAAATACATCAGGATCTTTTTACACCTCTCTTGTTTAGGCAGTCTAGGCCCGTTATATAGCTACTTCACGTTGTAGCTACTTCCTGTTGTTTGACTTAACTTGTTGAATCATAGTCAGTGTAATTAAGCCAGGCTGCTCTACTGCTGCTGGGTGCACAGTTGGTTATTGGCACAAGTACAAATACATCAGGATCTTTTTACACCTCTCTTGTTTAGGCAGTCTAGGCCCGTTATATAGCTACTTCACGTTGTAGCTACTTCCTGTTGTTTGACTTAACTTGTTGAATCATAGTCAGTGTAATTAAGCCAGGCTGCTCTACTGCTGCTGGGTGGACAGTTGGTTATTGACACAAGTACAAATACATCAGGATCTTTTCACACCTCTCTTGTTTAGGTGGTCTAGGCCCGTTATATAGCTACTTCCCGTTGTAGCTACTTCCTGTTGTTTGACTTAACTTGTTGAATCATAATCAGTGTAATTGAGTCATGCTGCTCTACTGCTGCTGGGTGGACAGTTGGTTATTGACACAAGTACAAATACATCAGGATCTTTTCACAACTCTCTTGTTTAGGTGGTCTAGGCCCGTTGTATAGCTACTTCCTGTTATAGCTACTTCCTGTTGTTTGACTTAACTTGTTGAATCATAGTCAGTGTAATTAAGCCATGCTGCTCTACTGCTGCTGGGTGGACAGTTGATTATTGACACAAGTACAAATACATCAGGATCTTTTCACAACTCTCTTGTTTAGGTGGTCTAAGCCCGTTATATAGCTACTTCACGTTGTAGCTACTTCCTGTTGTTTGACTTAACTTGTTGAATCATAGTCAGTGTAATTAAGCCATACTGCTCTACTGCTGCTGGGTGGACAGTTGATTATTGACACAAGTACAAATACATCAGGATCATTTTACACTTCTCTTGTTTAGGTGGTCTAGGCCCGTTATATAGCTACTTCCCGTTGTAGCTACTTCCTGTTGTTGGACTTAACTTGTTGAATCATAGTCAGTGTAATTAAGCCATACTGCTCTACTGCTGCTGGGTGGACAGTTGATTATTGACACAAGTACAAATACATCAGGATCATTTTACACTTCTCTTGTTTAGGTGGTCTAGGCCCGTTATATAGCTACTTCCCGTTGTAGCTACTTCCTGTTGTTGGACTTAACTTGTTGAATCATAGTCAGTGTAATTAAGCCATACTGCTCTACTGCTGCTGGGTGGACAGTTGATTATTGACACAAGTACAAATACATCAGGATCATTTTACACTTCTCTTGTTTAGGTGGTCTAGTCCCGTTATATAGCTACTTCCTGTTATAGCTACTTCCTGTTGTTTGACTTAACTTGTTGAATCATAGTCAGTGTAATTAAGCCAGGCTGCTCTACTGCTGCTGGGTGGACAGTTGGTTATTGACACAAGTACAAATACATCAGGATCTTTTCACAACTCTCTTGTTTAGGTGGTCTAGGCCCGTTATATAGCTACTTCACGTTGTAGCTACTTCCTGTTGTTTGACTTAACTTGTTGAATCATAGTCAGTGTAATTAAGCCATACTGCTCTACTGCTGCTGGGTGGACAGTTGATTATTGACACAAGTACAAATACATCAGGATCTTTTCACACCTCTCTTGTTTAGGCAGTCTAGGCCCGTTATATAGCTACTTCACGTTGTAGCTACTTCCTGTTGTTTGTCTTAACTTGTTGAATCATAGTCAGTGTAATTAAGCCATGCTGCTCTACTGCTGCTGGGTGCACAGTTGGTTATTGACACAAGTACAAATACATCAGGATCTTTTCACACCTCTCTTGTTTAGGTGGTCTAGGCCCGTTATATAGCTACTTCCCGTTGTAGCTACTTCCTGTTGTTTGACTTAACTTGTTGAATCATAGTCAGTGTAATTAAGCCATGCTGCTCTACTGCTACTGGGTGCACAGTTGGTTATTGACACAAGTACAAATACATCAGGATCTTTTCACACCTCTCTTGTTTAGGTGGTCTAGGCCCGTTATATAGCTACTTCACGTTGTAGCTACTTCCTGTTGTTTGACTTAACTTGTTGAATCATAGTCAGTGTAATTAAGCCATGCTGCTCTACTGCTACTGGGTGCACAGTTTAACAAGATTTAACAAGATTGCCACCCAGAGAATTAACTCTAGGTGGCAGGTGGACAAGGAAGCCCTTTGGCTTATCGAGAGTCCGACCCTTTTATCTATGTGTAACACGCCCGTCTGAGGTATGTGTCGATTTTATTTTTAAACATATTCGCGCTACTAGCACCCACACAATCAGCAGGTAATCTGTTCCATTCATTTACAGTCCTTTGTGAAAATGAAAACTTTCTTATATCCAATCTACTCTGCTCCTTTGCCAATGTAAGTTCATGTCCTCTAGTCCTTCTATCTTTCTTTACTGAGAAAAAAATATTTCTATCAATATTTTTATAACCCTTCAAAATTTTAAACACTTCTATCTGATCTCCTCTCAATCTCCTGGTCTCTAGTGTTGTTAAACCGCATTTTTGTAGGCGTATTTCGTAACTAAGATCCCTCAGTTTTGGTATCATTTTAGTTGCTCTCCTCTGCACTCTTTCTAGCATATCTATGTCCTTCCTGCGATATGGCCTCCACGCTTGAATACAATATTCTAAATGAGGCCTAACTATTGTTTTGTACAGCGGTATTATTAGCTCATTTTCCTTATACGTTATGTTTCGCCTAATTAATCCAAGGATTTGATTTCCCTTTGAAGCTGCAATTCCACACTGCTCTGAAACCTTCATATCAGCACTAATGGTTAACCCTAAGTCCTTTTCTTTTACAGTAGTACTTAGTACAGTACCCCCCATTGTATATTCTACTTCTTCGTTCCCATGTCCTGTGTGGAGGCATTTACATTTCCCAAAATTGAACAGCATTTGCCACTTTTCAGACCATTTGATCAACCTGTCAAGATCATCTTGTAAATGCTGTCTATCTCCATCACTTTTAATCTTTCTTAACACTTTTGTATCATCCGCAAATTTCAACACCTTGCTTGTTATTTCATCATCCAAATCGTTGATATATATTAAGAATAATATAGGACCTAATACTGATCCCTGTGTTACCCCACTCAATACTGATTTCCAGTTTGAAGCCTCCCCATCAACTACTACACGTCGTCTTCTGTCAATCAACCATTGTTCTATCTAGTTTATTATACCATTTCCTATGCCATGGGCCTTTAGTTTAAGCAGTAATCTTTGATGTGGTACTTTGTCGAAAGCTTTTTGAAAATCTAAGTAGACGATATCTACTGGTGATCCCTCATCTACCCACTTAGTGATGTCTTCCAAAAAACATAACATATTTGTTAAGCATGACCTCGCTTTAAAAAAACCATGTTGAGATGGGTTCATCAAGTTTTGTTTAACAAGAAAATCCACCATGTGATCTTTAATTAGTCTTTCTAACAATTTACAAATCACTGATGTTAAACTCACTGGTCTATAGTTCTCTGACTTGTTTCTCGAACCTTTTTTGAATAACGGTATAATGTTTGCTTCTTTCCATTCTAAAGGAACCACTCCCTCTTCTAATGACAAATTGAAAACTGTTGCAAGCGGTATGCTAATTTGTTCTATAATTTCCAATAGTAGTTTGGGTGGAATACCATCCACTCCAGGTGATTTATTATCCTTCATAGCCCTTATTTTCTTACCTACCATTTCCGGGGTTACAATTAATTGTCCTAAATAGTCTGAATCTGCCCCCTTGAACTTAGCCTCTGGTACTGGCAGTGAACTAATATCTTCCCTGGTAAACACTGAACTAAAGTACTCATTCAGGTCTTCTGCCATTAAGAATCCCTCTGATATTATATTTCCAGCACTATCTTCTAGAGGACCGACTTTATCTTGAACTTTCTGTTTCGAACATACGCATAAAAACTCTTGCTGTCATGTTTTATATTACTAGCTAATTGTTGTTCATAGCTTCTCTTTGAATTTCTAATTTCAGCTGTAGCTTGGTTAAGTGCTTCTTTATAACTGTTGTAGTCTTCATCATTTCCAGTACATCTGTATGACTTCCACATCATTTGTTTGTACTTAATTTTTCTAATGGCTTCTTTCGATAAGTGTTTCTTTTTGGACCGTTGGTTATTGACACAAGTACAAATACATCAGGATCTTTTCACACCTCTCTTGTTTAGGTGGTCTAGGCCCGTTATATAGCTACTTCACGTTGTAGCTACTTCCTGTTGTTTGACTTAACTTGTTGAATCATAGTCAGTGTAATTAAGCCATGCTGCTCTACTGCTACTGGGTGCACAGTTGGTTACACAAGTACAAATACATCAGGATCTTTTCACACCTCTTTTGTTTAGGTGGTGTAGGCCTGTTATATAGCTACTTCCCGTTGTAGCTACTTCCTGTTGTTTGACTTAACTTGTTGAATCATAGTCAGTGTAATTAAGTCATGCTGCTCTACTGCTGCTGGGTGGACAGTTGGTTATTGACACAAGTACAAATACATCAGGATCTTTTCACACCTCTCTTGTTTAGGTGGTCTAGGCCCGTTATATAGCTACTTCACATTATAGCTACTTCCTGTTGTTTGACTTAACTTGTTGAATCATAGTCAGTGTAATTAAGCCATACTGCTCTACTGCTGCTGGGTGGACAATTGATTATTGACACAAGTACAAATACATCAGGATCTTTTCACACCTCTCTTGTTTAGGTGGTCTAGGCCCATTATATAGCTACTTCCCGTTGTAGCTACTTCCTGTTGTTTGACTTAACTTGTTGAATCATAGTCAGTTTAATTAAGCCATACTGCTCTACTGCTGCTGGGTGCACAGTTGGTTATTGACACAAGTACAAATACATCAGGATCTTTTCACACCTCTCTTGTTTAGGTGGTCTAGGCCCGTTATATAGCTACTTCACGTTGTAGCTACTTCCTGTTGTTTGACTTAACTTGTTGAATCATAGTCAGTGTAATTAAGCCAGGCTGCTCTACTGCTGCTGGGTGGACAGTTGGTTATTGACACAAGTACAAATACATCAGGATCTTTTCACACCTCTCTTGTTTAGGCAATCTAGGCCCGTTATATAGCTACTTCCTGTTATAGCTATTTCCTGTTGTTTGACTTAACTTGTTGAATCATAGTCAGTGTAATTAAGTCATGCTGCTCTATTGCTGCTGGGTGGACAGTTGGTTATTGACACAAGTACAAATACATCAGGAACTTTTCACACCTCTCTTGTTTAGGTGGTCTAGGCCCGTTATATAGCTACTTCACGTTGTAGCTACATTTTTCCCTGTTATAGCTACTCATTAAGTTTGGCAGTCAAACTTGTCCCGTTATAGCTACTTCTTTAATTATACAATTCAGGAGGGGGCGGCAAGGGGGAGCATTAACTATTTCAGATTGCATTGAGATTTATGCATCAAATGTATCCTACTCTATGAAAGTAAGACAAATTTCAAAAGTCACCAGAAAGTCATAAATTTAAATATCGGTTATGTGAAATGGAAAATATAATATAAAACACATGTGCACAACAGTTTTTGTTACGACAACTACATTAATTGTGCAAAGTACAGAATTGTCATAACAGTCATCAATCATGTGTTTTGTCAATCATTCTAGTTTCAAGAAGTGTCTGTTGATCACTCTAGTTTCAAGAAGTGTCTGTTGATCACTCTAGTTTCAAGAAGTGTCTGTTGATCACTCTAGTTTCAAGAAGTGTCTGTTGATCACTCTAGTTTCAAGAAGTGTCTGTTGATCACTCTAGTTTCAAGAAGTGTCTGTTGATCACTCTAGTTTCAACAAGTGTCTGTTGATCACTCTAGTTTCAAGAAGTGTCTGTTCATCACTCTAGTTTCAACAAGTGTCTGTTCATCACTCTAGTTTCAACAAGTGTCTGTTCATCACTCTAGTTTCAACAAGTGTCTGTTTATCACTCTAGTTTCAACAAGTGTCTGTTCATCACTATAGTTTCAACAAGTGTCTGTTCATCACTCTAGTTTCAACAAGTGTCTGTTCATCACTCTAGTTTCAACAAGTGTATGTTGATCACTCTAGTTTCAACAAGTGTCTGTTGATCACTCTAGTTTCAACAAGTGTCTGTTGATCACTCTAGTTTCAAAAAAATGTCTGTTGATCACTCTAGTTTCAACAAGTGTCTGTTGATCACTCAAGTTTCAACAAATGTCTGTTGATCACTCTAGTTTCAACAAGTGTCTGTTGATCACTCTAGTTTCAACAAGTGTCTGTTGATCACTCTAGTTTCAACAAGTGTCTGTTGATCACTCTAGTTTCAACAAGTGTCTGTTCATCACTCTAGTTTCAACAAGTGTCTGTTCATCACTCTAGTTTCAACAAGTTTCTGTTCATCACTCTAGTTTCAACAAGTGTCTGTTGATCACTCTAGTTTAAACAAGTGTCTGTTGATCACTCTAGTTTCAACAAGTGTCTGTTGATCACTCCAGTAGTTTCAACAAGTGTCTGTTGATCACTCTAGTTTCAAAGTGTCTAATCACTCTAGTTTCAACAAGTGTCTGTTGATCACTCTAGTTTCAACAAGTGTCTGTTGATCACTCTAGTTTCAACAAGTGTCTGTTGATCACTCTAGTTTCAACAAGTGTCTGTTGATCACTCTAGTTTCAACAAGTGTCTGTTGATCACTCTAGTTTCAACAAGTGTCTGTTGATGTTTCAACAAGTGTCTGTTGATCACTCTAGTTTCAACAAGTGTCTGTTGATCACTCTAGTTTCAACAAGTGTATGTTGATCACTCTAGTTTCAACAAGTGTCTATTGATCACTCTAGTTTCAACAAGTGTCTGTTGATCACTCTAGTTTCAACAAGTGTCTGTTCATCACTCTAGTTTCAACAAGTCTCTGTTCATCACTCTAGTTTCAACAAGTGTCTGTTCATCACTCTAGTTTCAACAAGTGTCTGTTCATCACTCTAGTTTCAACAAGTGTCTGTTGATCACTCTAGTTTCAACAAGTGTCTGTTCATCACTCTAGTTTCAACAAGTGTCTGTTCATCACTCTAGTTTCAACAAGTGTCTGTTCATCACTCTAGTTTCAACAAGTGTCTGTTGATCACTCTAGTTTCAACAAGTGTCTGTTGATCACTCTAGTTTCAACAAGTGTCTGTTGATCACTCCAGTTTCAACAAGTGTCTGTTGATCACTCTAGTTTAAACAAGTGTCTGTTGATAACTCTAGTTTCAACAAGTGTCTGTTGATCACTCCAGTTTCAGCAAGTGTCTATTGATCACTCTAGTTTCAACAAATGTCTGTTGATCACTCTAGTTTCAACAAGTGTCTGTTGATCACTCTAGTTTCAACAAGTGTCTGTTGATCACTCTAGTTTCAACAAGTGTCTGTTGATCACTCTAGTTTCAACAAGTGTCTGTTGATCACTCTAGTTTCAACAAGTGTCTGTTGATCACTCTAGTTTCAACAAGTGTCTGTTGATCACTCTAGTTTCAACAAGTGTCTGTTGATCACTCTAGTTTCAACAAGTGTCTGTTGATCACTCTAGTTTCAACAAGTGTCTGTTGATCACTCTAGTTTCAACAAGTGTATGTTGATCACTCTAGTTTCAACAAGTGTCTATTGATCACTCTAGTTTCAACAAGTGTCTGTTGATCACTCTAGTTTCAACAAGTGTCTGTTCATCACTCTAGTTTCAACAAGTGTCTGTTCATCACTCTAGTTTCAACAAGTGTCTGTTCATCACTCTAGTTTCAACAAGTGTCTGTTCATCACTCTAGTTTCAACAAGTGTCTGTTCATCACTCTAGTTTCAACAAGTGTCTGTTGATCACTCTAGTTTCAACAAGTGTCTGTTCATCACTCTAGTTTCAACAAGTGTCTGTTCATCACTCTAGTTTCAACAAGTGTCTGTTCATCACTCTAGTTTCAACAAGTGTCTGTTGATCACTCTAGTTTCAACAAGTGTCTGTTGATCACTCTAGTTTCAACAAGTGTCTGTTGATCACTCCAGTTTCAACAAGTGTCTGTTCATCACTCTAGTTTCAACAAGTGTCTGTTGATCACTCTAGTTTCAACAAGTGTCTGTTGATCACTCTAGTTTCAGCAAATGTCTATTGATCACTCTAGTTTCAACAAGTGTCTGTTGATCACTCTAGTTTCAACAAGTGTCTGTTGATCACTCTAGTTTCAACAAGTGTCTGTTGATAACTCTAGTTTCAACAAGTGTCTGTTGATCACTCTAGTTTCAACAAGTGTCTGTTGATCACTCTAGTTTCAACAAGTGTCTGTTGATCACTCCAGTTTCAACAAGTGTCTGTTGATCACTCTAGTTTCAACAAGTGTCTGTTGATCACTCTAGTTTCAACAAGTGTATGTTGATCACTCTAGTTTCAACAAGTGTCTATTGATCACTCTAGTTTCAACAAGTGTCTGTTGATCACTCTAGTTTCAACAAGTGTCTGTTGATCACTCTAGTTTCAACAAGTGTCTGTTGATCACTCTAGTTTCAACAAGTGTCTGTTGATCACTCTAGTTTCAACAAGTGTCTGTTGATCACTCCAGTTTCAACAAGTGTCTGTTGATCACTCTAGTTTCAACAAGTGTCTGTTGATCACTCCAGTTTCAACAAGTGTCTGTTGATCACTCTAGTTTCAACAAGTGTCTTTTGATCACTCTAGTTTCAACAAGTGTCTGTTCATCACTCCAGTTTCAACAAGTGTATGTTGATCACTCTAGTTTCAACAAGTGTCTATTGATCACTCTAGTTTCAACAAGTGTCTGTTGATCACTCTGGTTTCAACAAGTGTCTGTTCATCACTCTAGTTTCAACAAGTGTCTGTTCATCACTCTAGTTTCAACAAGTGTCCAGCAGCATGCAGAAAGCTTAATATTGACCTGTCTCCTGTCTCCCTATGCATACTCTTGCTGCTTGAACACAGCCAGGCGCTGATCCACAATGCAGTATTTCTTTTTGTTTCGACACTGATGGGAGCTGGTTCGTTGTCCAGTCTCAGCTTGGGAGGGTTGAAATCCAGTCCAAGATCCTCCAATTTCAAATTGATCTTCTGAAACACGTCTCTGTATGTTTCCTTGCGTTTGTCTGGAAGCAGAGGATACATCACAGGCACTGTCTCCGTGTTGTTTCCAGATCCGAGACTGACATGGAGGGTTACAGTTGGTGGAACAGCTTGGGCGTTGTCTTAAATGTGCCATCACCTTGCACATCAGTCGACTCATAAAGCAGACGAAGATTGTCATCTGTGGCAAATCCTATTTTTCTATTCTGCTGTTGACTGTCATATGCAAGGACATCTATACCATCCAGTGTCTTCATATAGCCTCCTTCCAGTATGATGTCTTCTCGTTGGGTTGGTAGGTTTAGCACAAGCAGATGTCTTTGATAGTAAAGGCCATGTTTTACAGAATGGAAAGGTGGAATGTTTGTAACAAAGTCCAAACCACTCGACGTCAGCTTTGCCGCCTCAGCATTGTAGATTTGTTGCACTGGGATGTGGGGTTCATCTCGAGCAAGTTTCCTCATGGAAGCAATGGCCTTCTTCACCTCACATTGTGCAATGTCTGGCGGGTGGTCATGCTCGCCACTCCACTAGACGAACTCACCAGTCACGTCAGTTGTCAGCGTGGACTTGCACTTGACGTTGTATCTGGTGCATACCCAGTACTTGTTCCCATTTGCCCCAGTGCGTCTACAGAGGAACCTGTAGCCTCGGTACAAGGCAGAAGGCTTCCTCTATTTGGTTGTTTCATATTCTATCACGTCCATCTTGTATACGTAGATCCAGGTGCACTATTCTCTATGATACTAAGCATGTAATGAATCATGGAGACAGTGTCTTAGTTCAGATTGTTGTGATGAAATAGAAGGCTCCTGGTGCCGGCAGTGACTCATAGAACGCCCAGTCGATCATGGACATTGTCAACACAACCCTGCGCTAAGTGCATTCAGAGTCAGTGTGTTGGCAATTTGTTTACAAACAGCTAATGGCAGGTGCACTCGTCGGTCACGCCTGGCGGCACACCGTTGTATACAAACACATTACGGCTCTGGTGCAACGTGGGAGTGACAGGTATAATTGCCGGGATCTGGTGTCAGCGGAATATCTGTTTATCATGTTGGGGCCTTTCAACACACAATAGGTTAATGGTGCGATATACAGCCATAACATAGCCTAGACTGAAAGATGGATTAGTTGAGTTTTATTAAGCATCAACTATTTTATTAATCGATATCATTATTTTTCACATAAAAGAAGCAAGCAACAAAGTCTACAACAGCAAATACAACATTAACGTTGACTAGTGGTGGGTCACGATTTGTCTTGCTAATGCAAGTCAGACAGAAAACTCTCGAAATACCTCATCATGTCAACACGTTAATTGGAGGACATAAGTAAGAAACAAAATAATTAGTTGATATGGGCTGGGAACGTTTTCAACAATACGCCTCTCGGTGGTGGCCCAATAATAACCAGGAAACTTCTATTGCGCCTAAATCCTTGGAAACCAAACTAAGAGGCGCATAAAATACTGGGTTGGTCAATCACAATATCGATTACCAGTTTTAACGTTGTCAACAAATGGATGGACACGTCAGGGAGCTAAGGTGTCCACAAATCGTGCCTTTGTTGCCTTCACCTCCATTAACTTGAGCTGAGCTGGGTAGATTTTGCATTGTCTGGCTGGCCAAAATCATGGGCAGAGACCAAAGAAGACGGAATCAGTTTTCGGTGTATGGGGTGTTTGAGGGTGGAATGTCTTATGAAGGAGGTGTGAAAGTTGATGGATATAGTGAAGGAGATGGATGTGAGACTCAACATAGAAATAGATGGAGCAGAGAGGGATGACGCGGAGAGAGTTGAGAATTCTACAACACAGAAGGAGCAGAGTTGTGACACGGAGACTGAAGAAAGGAGACTGAGAGAAGGGAAGATAACAGGTGTGAAGGAACAAGCGACAGCGATACAGGTGGTGAAGAGGTAGATACCACAGAGGCAGTTGGTAAGACTGTGAAACAAAAGACTGAGAAGAAGACAGATGGAAGAAGACAGAGTGTTCAGCAAAAGAAAGGTAAACAGGTCGGTGTTGAGGAGCTGCAACAGAAGGAAGGCATGAGTTAAGCAGAGGCAGTAGTTAAGGGGAAAGAGGGGAAACTGTGAGTGGTCATGGGGGATTCTGTTATCAGGAAGTTGGACAAGACAATAAACAAGGGGGAGGATATGACTATGTCTACCAGGGACAAAGATAGAGGATGTCACAGAAAGAGTAGGTCAGGTCATGGGTAATGGCAATGGAGGATCTATTCTTGTGCACGAGGGCACCAATAATGCTGAGAAGGACATCTTTGATAAGTATAGGAGACTGGTCGGAACACTGAAAGAGGCACGCATTGGACAGATCATGTTATCAGGTATACTGCCGATAATGGGTGGCAGAGGACAATACTACCAATAGAATTGCAGAAGAATAGCCATCAACACACTGGTACAGACTTCTTCCTCGATATATGGAGGAAGGAGTCGGCTTTGTAGACATGTGGGAAAGCTTTGTAGGGAGAGAAGATCTGTTTATGAGTGATGGGCTTCATCTGACAGGAAAAGGAGCAGCAGTTCAAGGGAGCGAGTTCATTAGGTGCATAGATGAAGGCACAGTTGAGTATTTAAACTAGATACACGGAGCCACGTCAAAGAAATAGTACAAACAAATCTACAAGGAAAGGTTCACCAAATATCCATAAAAATTCACTTAGATGTGTGTGCTTAAATGCCAGAAGCTTAGTAAATAAGAGAAGTGATTTAGACATCATGTTAGTGGATATAGACCCTGATATAATAGGCACCACAGAATCATGGGCACATGAAGACATCGTAGATGCTGAATTAGCTCTATCGGGTGATCTCATGAGAGGTCTTAGGTCATTTACTCCAAACAGCCCAAACTTGAGATAACGCACAAGTTTTATGGTGCTTGTTTGTGCGCATGCATTGTGGGTAGTTTGTTTGTTTATTTTATAGGCACTTTAGATGATTGGGTGTGGTGAAAGGGAGGTTCATGATTGCCGTTTGAAATGCTATGGGGTTTTCTAGTTCAGTAATTTGTGGTGGGATCATATTCCAGATTCGAACTGCTCGGGGGTAGAAAGAGAACACTGCTGCATTGATGCGGCACCTAGGGGCTACGTAATGGCCATGGTTTTTTTACTGTGTTAGTAGACCTGGTGGGGGTGTGATGTTGATTATGTTATTTAATATTTTGTAAAATGTCATGGCTTGTTTGGTAATGCGTCGTCGTTCAAGAGTTGACCATCCAAGGGTGGCTATTAGGTCTGCTGAGTTTGTTTGGCGTCTATGATCATTTCTGACAAATCTGGATATGGGGATAGATGGATGGAGCTAGTTGGGGGATGGAGTAGATTTCTTGAGTAAACACGGAACTGAATTGGTTGTTAAGTGTATTTGCTTTGTCGAGATCGTTTGTGATTGGTCAGTCGTTTGCTTGCAGTGTAGGTATGCCAATGTATTCTCGTTTGTTTGCTTTAATGAATGACCAGAATTGTTTTGGGTTTGTTTTTAGGCTGTCTCTAATGTGATTGATTAGATAGTCTGAGTAGGATTTGACTGCAGCTTTAGTGACTTGTTTTCGGAGTTGCCTAAACCTTTCCCAGTCGCTGTTTCGTCCAGTTTGTTTTGCTTTTTTATGGCTTTCTTTACGTTTTCGTTGCATACTTAATATTTCACGTGTTATCCAAGGGGAGGTGGAGTCATTCTGTATATTAAAGAACCTATACAGACATATGAAGTATGACTGAAAAGTGAAGCAGATTACGAGGAAGATATTTGGTTCAACATAGTAACCAGAAACTCAACATTAACAATAGGACTAGTTTATCATAGTCTTAACATAACACAAGAGGATGATGTAAAACTGCTATAAAGGAGATAAGTAAATGGGAATGTGTTACAATGGGTGATTTTAATCATGGACTTATTCAGTGGACATCACTAGAGAGTGCTGGAGGTGATGACCAACAGTTTCTACTTCTAATACAGGACTGTTTCCTTACCCAACATGTTTTGGAACCAACCAGAGGTGGGAATGTGTTCGGTTTTGTGTTCTCTTCTCAAAACGAATGAGATGATAAAGTTAAAATACATGAACCTTTGGGATCTAGTGTTCATAACCAGATCCATTTTAATATAAAAGTACAGTCAGGGAATAATGGTAAAAAGCGATGGAGTAGAAACTTTAACAAAGGCAAATATAAACAGATGAGAACGTTTTTAGCACACATAGATTGGACTAACTTAATGAAGGACAAGGCACCAACAGAATGTTGGACCATTTTAAAACATGAGATTGAAGGCATTATTGAAAGATTTGTTCCCCTAAAAATCAAAGGAAACAATCCAGGAAGAAACACCTTTCAAAAGAAGCTGTACGAAAGATTGCCTACAAACAAATTATGTGGAGAGTTTACAGAAGCACTCGAAATATAGAAGACTATAACAACTACAAAGTGGCCCTTAACCTAGCTACAACCGAAATTACAAAATTCAAACAAACTTTTGAGCAAATATTAGCGAATGATATAAAAAATTATAGCAAGAGTTTCTAGGCTGATGTAAGGAGTAAACAGAAGGTTCGAGATTAGGTGGGACCACTAGAAAACAGTGCAGGAAACATAATATCTGATGGGTTTCTAGGCTGATGTAAGGAGTAAACAGAAGGTTCGAGATAAGGTGGGACCACTAGAAAACAGTGCAGGAAACGTAATATCTGATGGGTTTCTAGGCTGATGCAAGGAGTAAACAGAAGGTTCGAGATAAGGTGGGCCCACTAGAAAACAGTGCAGGAAACATAATATCTGATGGGTTTCTAGGCTGATGTAAGGAGTAAACAGAAGGTTCGAGATAAGGTGGGACCACTAGAAAACAGTGCAGGAAACGTAATATCTGATGGGTTTCTAGGCTGATGTAAGGAGTAAACAGAAGGTTCGAGATAAGGTGGGACCACTAGAAAACAGTGCAGGAAACGTAATATCTGATGGGTTTCTAGGCTGATGTAAGGAGTAAACAGAAGGTTCGAGATAAGGTGGGCCCACTAGAAAACAGTGCAGGAAACATAATATCTGATGGGTTTCTAGGCTGATGTAAGGAGTAAACAGAAGGTTCGAGATAAGGTGGGACCACTAGAAAACAGTGCAGGAAACATAATATCTGATGGGTTTCTAGGCTGATGTAAGGAGTAAACAGAAGGTTCGAGATAAGGTGGGACCACTAGAAAACAGTGCAGGAAACGTAATATCTGATGGGTTTCTAAGCTGATGTAAGGAGTAAACAGAAGGTTCGTGATCAGGTGGGCCCACTAGAAAACAGTGCAGGAAACATAATATCTGATGGGTTTCTAGGCTGATGTAAGGAGTAAACAGAAGGTTCGTGATAAGGTGGGACCACTAGAAAACAGTGCAGGAAACATAATATCTCATGGGTTTCTAGGCTGATGTAAGGAGTAAACAGAAGGTTCGAGATAAGGTGGGACCACTAGAAAACAGTGCAGGAAACATAATATCTCATGGGTTTCTAAGCTGATGTAAGGAGTAAACAGAAGGTTCGAGATAAGGTGGGCCCACTAGAAAACAGTGCAGGAAACATAATATCTGATGGGTTTCTAGGCTGATGTAAGGAGTAAACAGAAGGTTCGAGATAAGGTGGGACCACTAGAAAACAGTGCAGGAAACATAATATCTCATGGGTTTCTAGGCTGATGTAAGGAGTAAACAGAAGGTTCGAGATAAGGTGGGACCACTAGAAAACAGTGCAGGAAACATAATATCTGATGGGTTTCTAGGCTGATGTAAGGAGTAAACAGAAGGTTCGAGATAAGGTGGGACCACTAGAAAACAGTGCAGGAAACATAATATCTCATGGGTTTCTAGGCTGATGTAAGGAGTAAACAGAAGGTTCGAGATAAGGTGGGACCACTAGAAAACAGTGCAGGAAACTAGGCTATGTATATTCTCACTAGGGTTAATATCTCATGGCTAGGCTGATGTAAGGAGTAAACAGAAGGTTCGAGATAAGGTGGGACCACTAGAAAACAGTGCAGGAAACATAATATCTCATGGGTTTCTAGGCTGATGTAAGGAGTAAACAGAAGGTTCGAGATAAGGTGGGACCACTAGAAAACAGTGCAGGAAACATAATATCTGATGGGTTTCTAGGCTGATGTAAGGAGTAAACAGAAGGTTCGAGATAAGGTGGGCCACTAGAAAACAGTGCAGGAAACATAATATCTCATGGGTTTCTAGGATGATGTAAGGAGTAAACAGAAGGTTCGAGATAAGGTGGGACCACTAGAAAACAGTGCAGGAAACGTAATATCTGATGGGTTTCTAGGCTGATGTAAGGAGTAAACAGAAGGTTCGAGATAAGGTGGGACCACTAGAAAACAGTGCAGGAAACATAATATCTCATGGGTTTCTAGGCTGATGTAAGGAGTAAACAGAAGGTTCGAGATAAGGTGGGACCACTAGAAAACAGTGCAGGAAACATAATATCTCATGGGTTTCTAGGCTGATGTAAGGAGTAAACAGAAGGTTCGAGATAAGGTGGGACCACTAGAAAACAGTGCAGGAAACATAATATCTGATGGGTTTCTAGGCTGATGTAAGGAGTAAACAGAAGGTTCGAGATAGGTGGGACCACTAGAAAAAAGTGCAGAAACGTAATATCGTGGGTTTCTAGCTGATGTAAGGTAAACAGAAGGTTCGTGATAGGTGGGCCCACTAGAAAACAGTGCAGGAAACATAATATCTGATGGGTTTCTAGGCTGATGTAAGGAGTAAACAGAAGGTTCGTGATAAGGTGGGACCACTAGAAAACAGTGCAGGAAACATAATATCTCATGGGTTTCTAGGCTGATGTAAGGAGTAAACAGAAGGTTCGAGATAAGGTGGGACCACTAGAAAACAGTGCAGGAAACATAATATCTTATGGGATTCTAAGCTGATGTAAGGAGTAAACAGAAGGTTCGAGATAAGGTGGGACCACTAGAAAACAGTGCAGGAAACATAATATCTGATGGGTTTCTAGGCTGATGTAAGGAGTAAACAGAAGGTTCGAGATAAGGTGGGACCACTAGAAAACAGTGCAGGAAACGTAATATCTCATGGGTTTCTAGGCTGATGTAAGGAGTAAACAGAAGGTTCGAGATAAGGTGGGACCACTAGAAAACAGTGCAGGAAACAATATCTGATGGGTTTCTAGGCTGATGTAAGGAGTAAACAGAAGGTTCATAAGGTGGGACCACTAGAAAACAGTGCAGGAAACATAATATCTATGGGTTTCTAGGCTGATGTAAGGAGTAAACAGAAGGTTCGAGATAAGGTGGGACCACTAGAAAACAGTGCAGGAAACATAATATCTGATGGGTTTCTAGGCTGATGTAAGGAGTAAACAGAAGGTTCGAGATAAGGTGGGACCACTAGAAAACAGTGCAGGAAACATAATATCTCATGGGTTTCTAGGTTGATGTAAGGAGTAAACAGAAGGTTCGAGATAAGGTGGGACCACTAGAAAACAGTGCAGGAAACGTAATATCTGATGGGTTTCTAGGCTGATGTAAGGAGTAAACAGAAGGTTCGTGATAAGATGGGACCACTAGAAAACAGTGCAGGAAACATAATATCTCATGGGTTTCTAGGCTGATGTAAGGAGTAAACAGAAGGTTCGTGATAAGGTGGGACCACTAGAAAACAGTGCAGGAAACATAATATCTCATGGGTTTCTAGGCTGATGTAAGGAGTAAACAGAAGGTTCGTGATAAGGTGGGACCACTAGAAAACAGTGCAGGAAACATAATATCTGATGGGTTTCTAGGCTGATGTAAGGAGTAAACAGAATGTTCGAGATAAGGTGGGACCACTAGAAAACAGTGCAGGAAACATAATATCTCATGGGTTTCTAGGCTGATGTAAGGAGTAAACAGAAGGTTCGAGATAAGGTGGGACCACTAGAAAACAGTGCAGGAAACATAATATCTGATGGGTTTCTAGGCTGATGTAAGGAGTAAACAGAAGGTTCGTGATCAGGTGGGACCACTAGAAAACAGTGCAGGAAACGTAATATCTCATGGGTTTCTAGGCTGATGTAAGGAGTAAACAGAAGGTTCGTGATAAGGTGGGACCACTAGAAAACAGTGCAGGAAACATAATATCTCATGGGTTTCTAGGCTGATGTAAGGAGTAAACAGAAGGTTCGTGATCAGGTGGGACCACTAGAAAACAGTGCAGGAAACATAATATCTGATGGGTTTCTAGGCTGATGTAAGGAGTAAACAGAAGGTTCGAGATGAGGTGGGACCACTAGAAAACAGTGCAGGAAACATAATATCTCATGGGTTTCTAGGCTGATGTAAGGAGTAAACAGAAGGTTCGAGATAAGGTGGGACCACTAGAAAACAGTGTAGGAAACATAATATCTCATGGGTTTCTAGGCTGATGTAAGGAGTAAACAGAACGTTCGTGATCAGGTGGGACCACTAGAAAACAGTGCAGGAAACATAATATCTGATGGGTTTCTAGGCTGATGTAAGGAGTAAACAGAAGGTTCGAGATAAGGTGGGACCACTAGAAAACAGTGCAGGAAACATAATATATCATGGGTTTCTAGGCTGATGTAAGGAATAAACAGAAGGTTCGAGATAAGGTGGGACCACTAGAAAACAGTGCAGGAAACATAATATCTCATGGGTTTCTAGGCTGATGTAAGGAGTAAACAGAAGGTTCGAGATAAGGTGGGACCACTAGAAAACAGTGCAGGAAACA